>JANBPY010000291.1:0-12353 GCA_027577015.1 Dispira parvispora
CAAATGGATCTAGGTACCAGAATTACCAAGTTGCGCTTAACGGCGGATTTGTACGCCGAAGCGTGGAAGCCTAAACTAGCAGCTGCTTGGAACTTTGTGACGAATACAGGGAAAACGGTCACCTTGACGGCCCAACAGCTTCCGGAGCAGCTCTTGACGTTTACGATAAACTCGACAAAGTTTTTTATCAAATCACCCACAACTCTCATGGACGAGGTGCTATGCGGAGTATCTATTGCATTTATGCAGGTTCCTGAATCAGTCGCTTTTGCTTTTATAGCACGGGTCAGCCCGGTCCGAGGTATGTATTCCACCTTTTTTATAGGACTTGTGGCTGGGGTATTTAACACCCTTCCTGGTACAGTAAGTGGGATCGCCGGTGCGATGGTAAGCATCCAGCAGGATTTGACTTCGGATACGGGGACACTAAGTGACCTTTGCCTCTCTGAGCGAACTGAATGGTTGTTTGCCACCATGGTCCTCTGCGGGTTAATCCAAGTGCTACTGGGTGTATTCGGGATCACCAGGGCTTTGAAATTAGTGCCCCATTCTGTCATGGTAGGCTTTATGAATGGATTGGCCATTATCATCTTTCGGGCTCAGTTGACTGCATTCGAGGCGGATACGGACGCATCCCAAAGTGACGCAATGGATGAAAAATGCCCACCCGCCGACTATTCACCTCCTCGGGCCCAGCGCTGGTTGACCTTGGACGAGGCCCAGTTGTGGCAGGTGTTTATCATCGTATTTCTGGCCATGACTATTATGGTGATCCAACCACGCATCAAGGGACGACTACGGATCGGCAAGTTTAGTATTGGTGCGAACGTAATACCTGCGTCCCTGACAGCTATGATTATATGTACGATCATTACTCGTTTTGTGTATGAAAAAGCCTTGGACAGTCCTATTCGCACCATAGGCAATCTTGCGACGTTTCCCGGCGACCTCCCCCAACCACATATACCCCAAGTGCCCTGGAATTCCGGCAGGTTTTGGAAAGTGTCAATGCCACAGGCCATCATGCTGGCCATCGTGGGTCTGGTCGAAACGGCCATGACGTGGCAAATGTGCCAGAAAATTGTCGGTACCAACCGTCCTGCCTACTATTGCAGTTATGACTGTGTCGGCCAGGGCGTTGGGAACCTTATGTCATCCTTCTTTTCATCTGTAGGTGGATCAGTGATGGTGGGGCAAACCATGGTGAATTTGCTCAATGGCTCACGTTCCCGAGTTTCGACCACAGTGGCCTCTTTTCTCATTCTGTTGTTCGTATCCGTTGCCGGAAGTGTAATCGAAATGATCCCCGTGGCTGCTCTCACCGGTATCCTTTTCGTAATTGTCATCAAGACATTTGAGTGGCGCACTTTTATTTACATATTTCGCTGGAGTATTCCATTAACGGACGTCATGACCATTATCCTAGTTACCGTCCTTGCCGTGGTCACCGATCTGGCCATTGCGGTGCTTATTGGTGTGGCGTGGAGTGCGGTAGTTTTTGCGTGGAAAATTTCCAAGAGTACCCGTATCTTGACGAATCAAAAAGATAAAGAAACGTCGGTGGTGAAAATCGACGGGGCCATCTTCTTTGGGTCGGCCGAAAAGGTGACCAAAGCCGACAAATCTCAGCTGGGTTCGGTGGTCATCCTGGATCTCTCCAACGCCACCGTGTACGATTCTTCGGGTATAGAAGTACTCAAAGATATTGTTCGTGATTTCGACTCTACTCATCGACAGGTATATCTTACCGGACTGGATGAACGCACTTTACGTCTGGTGACCCGTTCCCGTAGGCTGTCGGCGATGGTGTGGAGTAATTTCTATATCGAAGACGAGGAACTGTTGGAAAGACGAACGATATAAAAATCCCAACCTAATGCGAATAATAAGAAAACGCCATGTATCTGATCTCCAGCGCAGACAATCGAATACAAAGTTGGAGTACGCTTCATTTTATCGTACGGGAAACATCGAAAATACCTACGTTCCGTGATAATAATTTAAAGGTTAGCATAGCATAGCCTATGTACTATATTGGTGAGAATGTATTCGGTAATTCTCCTTGTTTTTACAGCCCGTTCTGGTTTAATAGTAGCCGAACCCCATCAGAGTGATAATTACGAAAAAGCTACGAGTGAACGGCCATTCCCCGAATATACCAGTGATTTCAAGATAGAATCCGGGATCAGACTGTACACTCTGCATATTCATCCATTTAATCCTTGAAACATTTTCTTACTACCAGTGCGGGTGAGACTGCCACTAAGTGCCACTAAAAACGCTTTATGAATTTTAAAAAATCATCATCATTTATGAAATCAAACTGGTTAGTTTTTGCAAAGTGTTCGATTCAGGTTCCAATTTTATACTCGTTGATATTAGCTATGACTTGGTATGCTACCAAAGTACGGCTATACCCTTTCCCAAGAATTAATCCTCCTCTTGTTAACATTCTTTATAATAGTAATACAACAAAGCACAATCCCGTTACAATTGAGTGTACGCTTGTTTTTGCGCACCTCGTAGTTTTGTGTGAATTTACCGTTGTGATTTTATTGCAAACACGCTTAAAATGAAAAAAAAACAAGGGCCACTGGGTACGGACAATCAAATGACATCGACAACGCTAGATAGAATAAAGTTGGGGTGGCAGTTGTAGGTTAAGCAAAGTGGGAAGGTGATTTTCGAGAAATGGTGATAAAAAGCTAAAGATTGTCCCAGATTCCGAAAAGGATTGTTTAAAAAAATATATCGATTTTCATCATCCAGAGGGAGTTGGAAGAGTTCCAGTATTTTTATCGTTAGGGTCGAAGAGAATAGTATGTTTCCCAGGAATGTTATCTTTTGCAACAATGGCAAACTCTATCCCCGCTTGATACGAGTAACTTTGTGCACCCTTTAGAGGGACCTCGACAACCACATAGCCCTGAGGTACACATACGTAGTGCACTGTGTTTTCCTTGGAAGTAAACCTATGGTATGTTGATTTTTCGAGCCTAATTGGAATAGTTGTTAAGCCTTTTTCTTCAGTAAACCTGGATATGTACGGCACCTGACCTTTCGTTCCTTTTTCACTCTCACCTTTGCATCTATTTGCCTCAACTTCGCAGCGATTGTTCAGATAGCCATTGATTAAAGAGGAAAAATTATCCGCGGTTGAGTGTAGGCCACATATAAGCGCAAGGCCGTGCGAAAAGAACATGGTGAAAGTGAGCGCTAAACCGAGCTTCATGATTAAAACTTTTACAGTGTGAAGATAAGGTAAAAGAGTACACCAGGAAGGAGTATGAGTTTTTGTCACGAATTGTACGGGTATTTGAAATTGCCGAAATCGAATGGAGGGCGGGCTGTTGTAGTATATGTAGAAAGTAGAGTAAATTATAGTGCGCGGATAAGGTTTTTAGGAGACGTATTTATATGGAGATAGCCCAGGCAAAGAGGGAGCTACACAGGGGCCCTTATCCCATGTGGTAGGCAGGCCATTTCCTTGTACAGTAAGGGGGACGGGAAGATCCCAAGGAGAAGAGAGTTCCCCTAGTATATTCTCACTTTTGTCGAGCCATGGGAAGCAATGCGTTCTTTGAATATCCAAAGATGTCGGACCAAAAGTTCAAGAGTGAGATGGGTGCAATGCCCACCACCAGTTCTCTTACATACTGCAATAGTCGAACCTCTGTCGGTGGAATTGGTCAATCCCAGAGGAAAGTTGGAGACCAAACGGGACCCTATTGAATTACCCCCATTTTGTCACACCCAAAGTGGTTGTTCAAGCATCTACCCTAGTTGAGGAGAATTCCCCAAAATAGACCCCCCCTTTTCCAGCAACAATGTCACTTAATGGACACTAACAATAAAAGGTTTAATAGCAAGTACATTCGTCAAGTAATTTACTATACGTCCTACATGATAGGGTACAAAATCATTTTAACCCTTGTCTATAAGAAAAAAAAAGCGGAAGGATCGATAAGATCTGTCGTCATTGCTTGTTTCTACTCGCTGACTGGATATTGCTTTATGTCGAGTACCGCTTCCCTATCATTGTTATTGAGGATAGCCCAGAGAAGAGGCACATCACAAATGAATGGCACACATGTGCAGACGGTTTTGGTGATGCAGGGAAACGTGATATTACATAATGTGAAACCAATGGTTTTTTTTCTCTTTTTAATAAGGGATGGCCTAATCCTTTGCTAGTTGTCGGAAATGCCTTAATTATATCACGAGGACTTCATTCACCTCCTGGTCTAAACGAATAATCGTGATTTATAGAGTGGCTAGCTACGGTTTAGTGTTTTCCGCCGGAGTTGGACTGTGTACTATGGTTTTCAATCGTTCACAAGGGCAAAAATTAGGGTAAACATAACGGAATGGCAACGGTAGGGCTCATGGCTAAACTCAAAAGGTTCTTCGGTGTAACATGTTCATCTAACCTTGTATGGGTAACTGTGAATAACACCCTTTTTATTCAAGGATGATAGCTTTGCACCTTGAAAGCGAGGTATAAACATTTCATTCATTTTTAAATGCCCTTCTGTTCTCTTTCCTTATTCTCAGCGCCACTTTTTTCTTTTCACATTACATCACGTCCTTACAAAGGATGCCAGCTCGCAGACAACAAAGAAAACGTAGCTTCATTGGCCGTGCATTGATGAAGTGCGGGAATTTTGATATGCTGCATTGATTACACAGAGTTCCTCCGATAGCTAATGGGCTCATCGTGTGTCTCCCTGGGCAGAATTATCCGATGTTACACACGGCAATGACGTTATCATCGCCGCCATTCCCCAAAGACCCAAGGACACATGTTGTTGTCATTACCATTCCCTAGTACAATGCCCATTTCCCATCTCCTTAGAGAGGAAATTTAGAGCCTAACCTATTTGGTCCTTTAACTAGGCACGAAGGAGTAGACATGCTCATCTGCATACCCATTGTCATTCCCTTTCTCCCGTTTTTCACTAAAAATTTCGGTTAAACAACTTCGTGGTAAGGGTGTCACCAAGGATAGGTACTTCCATACTATGGTATAGGTGATGCTGGTACCTGCTGGATAGTGCTGTCATATAGTCCTTTTTCATTTTCTTGGATTGCCATGTCCTTTATCATTGAGATGGCAATTTCAAGTGGAATTTATAGTATCGTGTTAAAATAGAAATCAAAAATCATGATCAACACCATCTCCCCGCCACCTGAGTACATGCCAATAAGACATCCTGAGTACTACTCGGTATATCCTTTCTTTTTATACATCATCGTCAATCGAAAGAGCAGGTATAAACTTGTTGAAGGTTATGGCCACAAATTTTGTGGTATAAAAGGACGAAGAGCTGGTTTCCCTAAGATATTCATCATGAATAGTAAATGTGAACTAGCCAATTATTTTAATAATGCCTGGAGTATAATCTTGCAGTACAATGTTTGAACCTCGTTACCATTTCACCAGCCAAAGTTCATTTTTCCCACGAGATTTCGATTTCTATCCCATGTAATAGCCTTTATTGTATGCAAAATCATATGGTCGGTCAGTCTATCCACCTATATTAATGGCCTTTGGAAATACAGATAGATCTCAAGCTTGCCGCAGGTTTACCAAATGGAGTGCATCATGGGAAATGCAAACAACAATAACGGTGTAAATTATAGGTGCAGAGAAATGATGAGAGGGGGAATACAAAGCTTACACGGGAAACGTTTATGAAAGAGGTAAAGGCATACACCCAATAGTCCTATCAAACGCATGATCAGATATCTAGCTGTGCCGGAAGGGTTGCACCGGGTGCGCTAAACGTGCTATCTATTGTAAGCCGGGAAACCTTCTTTTGTAGACGCTGCAAACGCTGACCAATTTCCAAGCGCAACGCAAGTAATTGCCCGGTATGGGCATTTTCGTCGGCCACAAGTACGCAGTACACGGGGTTGAAATTGAAATGGATAAACTGGTGGCGGCTACAAATACAAACAGAGGTCTGACAGTCACCGAGTCCCAAACGGGTTACCTTGTCAACCGCTTGTACAAACGACGCACTGAGGGCTGGCTCATGCAAAATGGGTTCAAGTTGTGGCTCACTTTCACTCAGCATGGGCACACCGTCGGCATCGGTCAGTACGACCCCTTTTAAGTGGTCCACTTGCGCCACCAGGTCTTTAAAGTACTGCAGCAATGTTGGTGAAGGTTTTTGAAGCGGCATACTCGTGTCCATTACTATGTAAAATTGGTCGCTGTGGTATGACGTATACTGGATTCGAACTTGGACGGCTAGAGTCAGGATGGGACGTGTATGCGTGGGGTGGCAATGGGTGAAAATAAGTAGACGGAATCGAATAGTCCGAGAAGGAGAGAATAGAATTGTAAAAACTTACTGGAGCAAAATAACGTAGCAATGGATTATTCCGATTTTAGCACAAAGGGACTTGTTTATCGGGTGCACCTGTGCAAGGATAAAAACGGACTCTAAAACTATACCACAGTGGGCGTGTCCCAGGAGCACACCTGCAGTGCGGGGCAGGGCAGACTAGCGCGATAGAAAATCTTTGGAATGATGCAGCAAAGTTGGTATTTAAATATAGAAAAAGGAATTTTAATAATTCGATCTAGACCCCCCTAAATAGTTCAGTGTGCTACTTTAACAAGCTATAAGTATATATATTTTTTGAACAATTTAATCAAACCACGTATGATGCTATTGAATAGGTGCTATTTATAATTCTCCCTTTGGAAAAATGGATGTCACTTGTTAACTCCATATAACCCATTAACCTAGGATTCAACAATCCTCCAAGTCAGGGTGCGACCAGCGAGGAACGGTACGACTTCAGAGGAAGCCGAAGGTTGGGCATCGGACTCGTCCTTCGCAAAGGAGAAGGACTGGGGGACTAGAAACGGCAATTCTTCCATTTCACTGAGCTTAGCGACTGGCATGCGTTGCAGCCGTACAGTGGGAGCACTCGGGGCAGGCAGAGGGAGGCCGTAGAAAGCACGTCCAAATTCGCACGCGAAACCCTGTAGACGGTCCAATGCGCCAAAGGATTCCAGGAGAGTCGCCAAGTAGGGTAAAACCAGGGGGGAAGTAAACACCCCAGCGCAGGAATGCACGTTTTCTTTAGCTGAGCGGGGATGCGGGGCAGAGTCCGAACCTAGGAAGAACCGGGGGTGTCCGGCCTTGATGACGGCACGCAGGGCTTCTCGGTCGTGTGGATATTTGGCCACAGGTTTACAGAAATTATGGTGAAATCCGGCCCAGTCGTCGACGATTAATTCCAAGTGGTGGACCGTGATGGTACAGCCCACCGTGTCGCCCAAAGATTTGACCATTTCCACCGCATCTTGGGTAGTGGCGTGCTCCAATATAATTCTCAGCCGCGGAAAAGCTTGGTGAAGTTTCTTGAGATGCTTTAAAAAGACCTTTTCCGCATTGAGTACGCAAATACCGTTGTCACGGTCGCTGGGGACCTCCCCATGGAGATTCAGTACCATGCCCACTTCTTCCATAGCCTGGAACACTGGGTAGTATGTCTCATAGCTTTCAATTCCGGCGTCACTGTTCGTAGTCACCCCTCGAGGGTAGGACTTTACCCCTACTACACCCGCCTGGGCTGCTTTGCGAATTTCCTCCGGCGTCAGGTCAGGAGATAGGTACAGAGACATGAGGTACGTTACGTTAGGCTCCAGTGCCTGGAGTTGGTCACGGTAGGCCAAGGCTTGCTCGGTGGTGGTAATCGGTGGCTGCAAATTGGGCATAACGTACACGGTATCTACACCACCCGGTCGTACGAGTTTAGTGACCATGCGCATGAGATCGCCTTGACGAAGGTGAACATGCATATCGGCCGCGTACGGCAGTACTAGTTCTTGTGTACCCGAGGGAGTGGTCATGGTGACTAGGTATGTGGATATATATACAACTTTCGAGAGTTACCGGTTACTATCAACTCTTTGTACAATAAATATTTTGTAAGTAAAACCTGGAAAGAGACGAGCAAATCGCAGTAATTATTTTCAAAGTATTTCCTGGGGTGGCTACGGCGTAATGGTGGTGTACTTGACCAGTCCTACGAGTGACAGTAACGGCTTGCATGGTTTCAACAGCGAATACTGTAGGGTTGTGTGCAGTAAACGGCCATCGGTTGGGGGAAGAAAAATGTCCCATTGATGGGAACCAGTGGGAATCCGATGTACTGACTATGACGTTGTGGTTAGTGAGAAAAGAATGAGGCGATGAGGAACTCCGTCTTGGTAATAAAGTAATATGGAATGGAAGGAATTTGTTTCTCTTGTCCAACGTAACTGGTTACTCCCCACTTTCTCTGGCTCTATTCTAATAGCTGCCGTGTCCACTTAACCCTCACTTTGGGAAGTACACTAATTCTGCCGTTGGTACACCAGTTCGAGGCTAAGTTATTCTCCCGTAGGTTCCGTTTTCCCCCGCCCTGCAAATATTTTTTCCCTCGTTCCCTTTCAATTGCCCCCCTTCTTCGGCATACTTGGTACACGACTATTCTAAATCATGGCGTTAAATCCCAACGAAGATACGGAATGGAACGATATTCTCCGCGCCAAGGGGATTCTACCCCCGAAGGAAGGACCCACAGAAGACGAACTATTCGAAGCTCACGATCAGGCGGTTCGGGAAGCACAGGAGAAGCATTTGAGTGACAAGGAACTAGACGAATTAGATGAGCTGGAAGACGAAGAAGACGAGGAGATATTACGTCACTATCGTGAACAGCGGATAAGGGAAATGCAGGCGTTTGCCGCCCGCGCCCAATTTGGAGAACTAGTTCAAATATCCGAACCCGACTATAAAAAACAAGTCACCGAGGCCAGTAAGGAGGTCTGGGTGGTGGTGCACTTGTTTCGGGATGGTATCCCTGCCTGTAAGTTGGTCAATGCCCATCTTGCCCAACTGGCCCGGAAATACCCCACGGTGAAATTCGTCAAAATTATTTCGGTGGAATGCATTCATAATTATCCCGACCGGAACTTGCCCACCTTGTTGGTCTATGGTCATGGAGATATGCAGCAGCAGTTGGTCGGGTTGGGCCAGTGGGGAGGCATGGCTACGCGAGTGTCCGACTTGGAAGCGTACCTTGAACGTTGTGGTGCGTTACCTGATCATCCCGACCCAAGTTACTCAGCATCGAAAGCCGAGGGTAGCGACGACGAAGTGGTTCAATCGTCACGTCGGACATATCATGACTCAGACTCAGACTACGACTAGGACTATAGGGAATTAAGTCACCGGCAGGGATGCGACCATTTCTACAGCTCCGTTGATTCCCATTTGATAATAATACCATAAACCGGACACCATTCAGTTGTTCACTTTTTTGGAATTTATGTTGAAGACTGGGGCGTAAATTTTAATTCTTTTAAAGGGCATATTGTTTTAAATTATGAAAATGGCAACTTATTTTGGGGTATGAAATAACTGTAGTGACTGCTATCTCTGCTCCACTCCCTTTTCTTGGCCTATTTTGGTAGAAAATAAAACAGCAAACTAACAATAACCCATCCCCCTCTTTTTCCTTGTGACTGTACGCCTTTTGAGGGTGGTGGAAGAACCCGTTTTGTCACGCTGGTGACTGTCGCCCTTTTTGTGGCACCCAGTGGTTTGTCGTGTGGAGGAGCATCCCACTTGTGTCAAAAGGGAAAGGGGGCAGTCAAAAACAGGGACATAAGGGAGTGGCTTGCGATTTTATCACTACGATTGTAACTTTTTTTAACCACCTTCAACGATGCAACATGTGGAAACATCTTGTTTCATAAGGGAATGGGGGCAGATGATAATTCCAGAAGGGTCAGAAATATCGGCAGTCATGCCCCGGCTCCATCTTCAAGCACACAAAGCAAAAAATGACTCTACCCGCGTTTAGTCTGTACGGCTCGCTGCATCATGCCACATGGGCTTAAGCCTCGTTAGGAGTCACTATACACATTTCGTGAATAACCCTTATGCACACATGCTTTCATTCTGGCTATGTCTCTGGCTCCGCTGTGCTCATTATGCCCAGATTCCCCCAGATGAGATATGTGAAAACATCAATCCTCGACTATCAATAACCATTTAAAAGTTACTTTTATCGTATTTCTGAAGTTTTGAGGGACAATCGTCTAAAGCTTTTGCCCGTAGGGTTATAAAAGCTACCGACTGGGAGGAAACACCACAAAAAATATCACTGACAATAAAATAATGTGACTTTGTTTTCCTGTATGAAATGAAACCTGAAGAAGGCAACTCCGAACCAGGCCCCAGTAGGAACCATTGCAATATTTTTAGGTTGTTCGACCAAAAAAAATATCAGTGTGAGTTTACAATTTGTAGAAATTACTTGTTCGGGATCCCAGCCATGGCTTCCTTCGTAAGATGTTCGTTGTTCATTTAGGTGGCATACCCGCTGCCGAGATACCCATTCAGAAACGTAGAGTACTATAGAAGCTAACCTTGCTGGAGTGGTAGTCCTTATCTTATTCACGAGGGTGACGATAAAGCATTTTAACAAAACTCGTGTTTTTATCGCAGCGCATCAACACAATCTGAACCAATAAAAAATACGGAACTCTAACATCGGATAAGCATAAGATGTAAAGATAATCTGACGGAAGGCATGAGTATCAGTAAAAAGATTCAAAGGCAAAAAAAATAAGTGAGAGTGACGAATAACCCCGCTTGGTGAAAAAAAAAGTAAAGGGAACAAGAAATGACCATCATTTTTCTGATCAGAAAACTCTTTTTCCATTGAAAAAGTGGGTTGCACAAGTGGTGGTATCACCTTTCAAGTGACGACAGTCCAATGGAAGAAACCAAGTGGGGGGGGGGTAGTCGCGAATGATTGCATTTGGATAACGTAGGCCAGAAGTAAAGGCGATACTTTTGATGTCACTTCCATGGAACTGGCAAATGGCAAAGGATGCCGCTTCAAGGCAATAGTTTCACATGGTAGCACACGCGGAAGTTAGACCAAGTCGCCACTGCTTCCACCGTTCATTTTACCGTACGTCATAGAGGAAAGAGACGTATAGAAATCGATCCCTCAGAGAAATGATTTTATACGGATGACGCTGAGTCAGTCTGTTTGCTCTACAACACATTGGTTGATACTCGGTACAGGTCTTAACTAATACTATAAATTCAACGTAAATTTGCTATTGTAACTATACCTTGACGCATACGTATTATAGAATATACCACCAGCACGATATGGGGCGTGGAACCAGATTAAAGTTGACAGAGAAAAAAAAATAACGACGATACTTCCAAAGTCGGGGAAGGTCAACCAGGGACTCCAAACAACGAAAAAAGTAAAATAGCACTACGTGATACTCTTTACCGCTAATCCAGAAGGTCAGGGACCTTGTTTGGCAGTATTAGTGCAACATTTCGCTGTTTCTGCCGAAAAAAAAATAGTTAACCATGTTATTGGTTAATAAAAATCCAACGTATTCGCCTTATTTTAAGAGTGAATTATATTACATTTCTTGAGAAATGTCAAGGGACTACCCCCCCCCTTTCTTCGCGTGAAAGGAAAGTCACAAATTCCTACAGTGGGAACTATTCGGGGGGGGGGGGTCTTTAGATACTCTGGCAAGTCACTCCCTGATAAGTTACACGGCAGTTCAAATTTGACTTACTGGTAGCCCAAGTGGCGTACATCATGGCAGATGTGTCCCTAAAAACGCGCCATTAACGCCAAAGGTCTACAATACACCCTACCGCTTATTGAATAACCAAAAAAACTCAGCTTTCAAAAAAATATTTACTAAGTCGATAGTTAATATGTGTACGTATCCGATGAGATACTTGTCTGATTGTTTGATATCAGGCAGTAGCGAATGACATATTCTCGAAAAAATGTCAGCCAGGACATCGGACCTAACCCCAAAATAAAGTCATGGAAATTAGGTTCCGAATGTCCACCAACCTCTCCACATGAATTCACATGTGGAAGAAACAAAATGAAGGACTGTATAATAGTGCTTCAAGTCACCCGATTTTCACCAATCTCAACGTAGCCCCTTTCCTCCCCATTTCCATCATTCCATATACCTTGGTACCCAAGTCACCCACCGGACAAACTCTGTGTTCCCCAGTGGCCTGTGGGAGAAGGAAATAATCCTCAATCTGAAAGAGCTCTTCGGTTCGCCAACAGTGGTCACATCAACGTAACACAGCTTCTCGCTTTCGGCTGACACTCTTGCTTGTGAATGGGAAACCTCCACATCTTTTCCCTCATTTACCAATTGGGAGGCTGTGTCAGGTGATCCGTAGATAGCATCGTCCTATCATTCTCATTTTTCTGTAAACATTTTAAAATTTTGAAAAAATCAACACACAAGATGCGACTGTTTTTTTTTC
>JANBPY010000292.1:0-12325 GCA_027577015.1 Dispira parvispora
GGTGGCGCCCCACGGCTAATATTGCTTTCAGGACGATAAATGGCACCACTACGTTTTAATCCTGAAGGTCCATTTACAGTTGGCGTGGTTCCTGGGGGTATAGTACTAGGATTTCTGCCACCAGGACTATAAATGGCCCCGCTACGTCTTAATCCTGAAGGTCCATTTACAGTTGGCGTGGTTCCTGGGGGTATAGTACTAGGATTTCTGCCACCAGGACTATAAATGGCCCCGTTACGTTTTAATCCTGAAGGTCCATTTGCTGTTGGTGTGGTTCTGGCCACAGTATTTTGAGATGGTGGCTGTTTTGGAGAGGATGATGAGGGAGGAGGCGAGTTCTTCCTTTTCCTTTGAAGATTAAACGTGGTACGGGCTACTGGTACCAGTTTGGGTAATATGAATTGCCTAAACACGTTCGTAAAGAAGGGCTTTCCTTCAGTGACTGGAAGCGAAGCGGTTGTCAACCATAGCGTAACAACAAGCGGAAAGAGGATAGCAAATTTCATGATGGATAAAATCAAAGGAAAATGAGGGGGTGGTATGTGCAGAGGTAGTGAATTATCCGCTAGTAATTTATACTATTACTGTTGAAAAGGATCGTTAAAACTACTAGGTGGTTTATAGTTGAAGTAGCAATGCGAGGTGCTTGCTTCTGTGGGTTCCGTGGTGCGGAAACGAGGGCTTTATAAGAAGCAGTGGGACAACCAAGTTACGGAATTACTCCGCTCAAACCAACACACAACTCTTGCCTTAAGGGGTAGAAGGACCCAATCCGATGTCAACGGAGTGTTACTTTTGGAGGCACATAACTTGAATCTGTAGTTGATGCTGCTATAAAACGGAATTTAGCCTACGGGGCCTGCTTTAACATTGAGACACATAGTACCTGTGTTTTATCTTAATTATCTAGGCGCAATTAATTATTATTATTCTGCATGTCTTCCAACTTTTTGTGCACCGTTGTAATCTGTTTATTCTTGGTCCGGGCTATTCTTGAAATACATCCACAGTTCTTTCTTTTCGCTACACCCTTGGTAAAACGAAACTTATAATATGTAATACCATTGATTATAATACTCTTATTTCATCTACGAGTGTTCCATCCAGCTATACTTTTAATAACGGACATTGCAGTGCCAAATGCACGTTGTATTCATTATACTCTTATAGTCCTATACATAATTTTCATGCTTATCTTGGGTTTATGGTAACGTTCACCAGCGAGATGCGGACATTTATTTTAGCCACTTGAGCTAGGCTGAACTTCCTATTTCCACTGTTTCATATTTGGGGTATTTGAAAAAGGCTTTCACGATCATCAAAGAATACATCCGTGCCAGGTTCCCAAAAATGTAAGGTAATACTTTCCTTTTTCTATTCAATCAAGGAAGAATTGTATTCCGGATTTGGGATCTCCTACTCTCATTACAAACCCCTCTATTATTCGCTTGTTTTGATTGTAAGAAAATGCAAACTCACTTTTACTATGCCATACTGACTTGACACCGCAGGACATGCAATGTGTAATGAGAGATCATTACTAGAAAAGCGGCTTTATTTCTTATTGAAGAAGAGTGGAGTGGAGTGGAGATTATCTTTGTAGGAATGATATATCCATCTTATTGTTTCTGATACCTTTGGATTTTTTTTAATCTTTCTGCACAATTTATCCCCGCCAGCCTGTACTATTTCACGCTGGCTTGTGTAATATGCTCGTAAAAAATGTAAACGTGTTCCACAGTGATTCCGGAATCTAGAATGTGACCTGAGTATATTCCGGAAGGTCCCGCTCAACCACAGAAAGTACTAGATCGGTGATGTTGTACAGCCAAGTGTGAATCTGAATTTGGGGGTTGGTCTGTTTTGCCGAACGATACACTTGGGAACGTTCGACGGCACGTGCGGAACGTATGATGTTAAGTTCAACCAAACGGCGGTTTACCTCGTCGTCGCTGCCCAAGCCATCAAAGTATGCTTGGTTATTGTCACGGATTCCTTTGATGGTATCCAAGTAAGGTGCCAAGTATCGACCGGGTGATTTATCTTTGAGGGCAGCCGCCACCCCTCCACAGCCAACGTGACCTGTTACCACCACATGCTCGATGGCGAGGGCTGTAAGGGAGTATTCCAAAAAGGCAAAGAAACTAATGTCTCCCTCCGTCACTACATTGGCAATGTTGCGATACACGAAAATATCACCTATTGACGAACCGGTGAGCAGCTCGGGCGCCACTCGGGAATCTGAACACCCGATCCACAGAATTTTAGGTGTTTGGGTGGTCGCTAGGGAGTGGACCAAATCTGGTTGTTCTCGTTTCGTGTTGTTGCTCCACTGGACATTTTGGTCGAACAACAGCTGTACATCGTACTTTTCTTTGGGGTGTGTGGTTGACCCCGTATCGGCAAACCCTTCTCTCAACCATGTGAGGGTTGTCGCCATCATATACAGAAATGCGATACAAAGGGTATGATCTGTATTATACAACCAGGGAGTAACGATAAAGTTGGGAAATAGGGAGAATATTAGAGAAACGAAAGTGAGTGATAAATGCCAGAATGTGTGGCGAATGGATGTAAAATCTTGTGGAGTTCGACCGGAAAAATACACCATTACACCAAGGGAAGCATGGGCTCACCACAGACAGTAGAAATGATATCATGGCTTGCAGTTACGCTCTAAACTTACTTTTCATGGCTAATATTTAAAACTGATTGTGCGGTTCTCAATATAGTGAAGTATCACAGTCAAAGCTGTATGTCTGCCGGACGATAAAGGCCTTCTGCGTTGTAAGGTGTTTAGAAAAATAAAAAAGTATACCAGACCGAGAAAAGCGCAATTGTGGGCCTTTAAATATAAATGATCCGAAAAGCACTAGCATTGTTACTTGGTGATGATGTGATGGAATGGTTGAGGGAATAATACACGCCAAGAATGGATACAATACACCATATGCATTTATACGCTCACTAAGAGAAGATCTCGTAAATCATACCAGGTTATGATTGGTTAGACATGCATGGTATCAGTTACATGAGAAGAAATTCATAGGTTTCAAAGTGGGACAATTGGCAATTCCGGTTGCCGAGTTTTCACGTTCATGAGAATTTTACGGCCTTGATGGGAAGTATGCCGGCTTTTACATGTACTTTAGCTGCTAATATTGTGTTGTTTCACCCTGCCACTTAACCTATAATACCCTTGCAAATGAATGGTGGCATTGAGTGGCACATAGTTCTCTCCCTTTCAATCCGTTTTCATTCACGGTAACTACTTTTAGAAGGTGGGCGATACTCTGATATCTTGAGGTCAATCATAAAAGGCTAATTCTTCTCCACCCCTGGAAGTGCTGGTGTAAAGTTGGTATTGTCTCCATTCGCCAAAAGATTCCCTTATTCAAGGGGACGCCACGCAACCAAGCCAGGACAATTATTCACTCTAATCTCCGATTTTTTTTCATCCGGAGAGAAGCACACAATAGTGCAACTTGGTGTTTCATCTTTGCCAAGTCTGTCCAGGTTATTATTCTTAACCAACCTGGATTAAACAAGGGCAAAATTTGATAAAGGAGTTGCCAGGGAAAGACATTCCTACTTTGACCCACTTGCATTCACTTTATTCCAGTAGGCTTACAGGGTATGTAGATAAAGCGAACAACCGCATCCACCCTGATGTGACTGTTTCAACGCAGGGCATTCTCACATTAGAATTCAATTTAATAATATTGGGGTAGCCTTAAATGAGGTGTCAAACGTTTCAGGTTGGCTGTAGCATATCCGCTTAGTAAGTGTGAGCGCACTCGACAGTGACTTTGGCGGGATAAACAAGTTGCTAGCTCAAAACCATGTAGCCAATCCTGCTACTCTAATGCAGTGGCGAATGAATGCACAGTAAAAATTTATGAAGATGTGGACTGTAGGTGATGAAAACAAACGCGTATCTACTTCATTTACAATATCAGTGACGCCAGTGCCCTTCCGTTAAAGGTTGGCTTGGCAACGGCTCGTCCATCGGAAGAATCCGGAGGAAATGGAACAATAGATTGCATCAATAATGAGCAACGGTTCCGCATTGTCTGGGCATGTAACGCCGTGCCATTTTCTATATACAGAAAGTATTGGCCTAGTACTTCCAACAAGGAGTGAGCCACCTGACTACACCTTAAATCTATCACTGCGAGTTTCTCTAAAACTTGGATAAGTGTGTTCCAAAACAAAGTCTGACAATTCCAAGTCAGAAGAGGATTTACAGAATACGAATGTAATAGGAGAGATTCATGGGTGGCAATACGACATATCGCAGTATGTAGTCAAAAGCATCCATAAGGTCATGTTAGTAAGCATCCGGCTTAATACCGCGGCTAGAGTCCTTGCTCAGTTTTCCAAGGTGCTCCTCGCATTTCTTCGTTTCAAAGCGCGGGATAAACGGTAAACATGAGATTATATGCACTTACCTCTGTGTCGGAAGACGACAAAGTTATCCGGACCGAGGGATGTTGATTAGCCAATGGAATCGAGTCTTCAGTACTGGTTTCCTGGAAGGTGGCGCCCAGCGAGGCAGAAAGCCACCCACTGCCAAGCGTTATCGGGAGTGTGCACTTTGATAGAGCTGTGGCTACGTTGGACCACAGGCCTAACAGATGTTCTCTAGTCACGGGGGTTGTAGACTCTGGGTTAACCCTTCCTTCAACTACTTGAGAATGGCTTACAAAGCGAAACAGTTGTCCTGCCAACACTTCGAGACAGCTGCCCAAAAGCATATCTCGTTTGGTGGTCCAAACTTCACCTGTGTTATCAAGTATATAAAGATCAGAGCAGAAAACCAATTGCGAGTGTCAGTATTGTCATACATGGTGGCGTTGTTAGTGCTTCACGTATAGCAGCTGCCAAGTCACCTGAACTGGTCAGAATGGCGAGTAAACAGCGACAATGCCACACACAATATTGAGAAATAGTGAAACAAGTACAATTGGTAGAGTGACAAAACTTACAATATTCAGGAAAAGCGAGAGTGTGGCCACGAATGAACGTCAATAATTCGACTAAAAAAGCCATTGTTTCTGTCCAATACGCTGTTATTGGGTCAGTAAAACCAACTGTCATGGGATTCAATGGGTTATTCCGTAGAGCGTCTTGACATAGGGAAATATAGAGCACGATTTCCGTCGCAAGAGGTTCGGTGGTCCACCGCATAGCAGACAATACAGCCCAGTCCTTTGTAAGCCGCTGGTACAAAACCCTTAGACTGCTCACCACCACCAGTGAGTAGGCTACTAAACCCGGGTCTTGGTTTAAAGCAGCAAATGACCGACTAAACACCCGGCGTCCTAAAAACGCCCGAAATTCACTCAAATGGCGACACCAAGGAAGGGAGACTCCGCCCTGACCGGGTGAGGTACACAGGGTTTCCACCAACGACAGCACGTGCTGGGCCCGGGTGGAACCCAATGGCCAGGTGTCATGGGCAGCTGCCAAGTGGTCGATAAAGAAGTTACGAATTTGGTATCTCACCAGAGCAGAGGTGGAGTAGTTTTGACGGACAAACCCGTGTAATTTTTGCCGAAGGTAAAGTCGGGTGGGGGGAGAAGGGAGAACACCCGACGTAAAGAAACGTAACGGAGCTAGCTCGGTGCAACCTTCGGGTAACCACGGTCCGCAATGGGTCAGCACAGAGGTTAACATTGGGTGGAGGGTTCCCATGAGGTACGAGGTGGCACCCAGTGTGTTTTGTTCTAATAGGTAACACTCTTGCATGGTGCTCAACAGGGCGTGTAAATACGCCAGGTAACGGTGGCCAGAGGGAATGGCTACAGTGGTAGATACAGTTGGACTTCTAAAAGAGTCGCTCATATTACTTAAAACTCCGTCCACCAACGTATTGCGAAACACGGGGAAATCATCACGGTGTAAATCGCAATGCTTGGATTTCGGGTGTAGAGGCACGTGGAGATAGTCAAACAGTGCGCGGTCCATTGGCCGGTGGTTCACCAGGGCGTTGGTTAGTACGTGTTGGTAGGTAACGCGATGGTCTGCCACCGTTTCAAACCATAATGTTACCATGTGCTGCCCACACTGCTCAATTACCCCCAAGTCACGCGATATAATAGGGGCCAAGAAAGTCAGCAAGGCATCCCGACGGAGTGCGCTATGACCGATAACATGTAATGAGCGTGTACCGAATGGAACCACAAAGCTTTCCCAGCCGGTATACTTGTACTTGACCATCACCCGGGCGCAATCAGCCATACACCACAAGGCCGCCTGGACAGTACGACCCAACCGGTGGGAGCCCAACCGACGTTCTCCCGCTTGCAGGCAATAGGAAATTACCCAGTCCCGCATAAGCCCTGTTGCCGTTCGGTCTAACATGGCCAATGTATCCGACAGTAGATTAGGCAGGTTAGAGGGTTGAACGTGGGGCACAAGTGGCTCTGTAATAGGTTTGGGCATGTTCCCAGCGGACTGCATTTCCTCCATGGCGATCAATGCCGCCAAGTCACTAGGGTCGAGTTCCGAGTCAAACATCCACCGCTGGTCTCCGTTCGTGTCCGATACTGGTCCGGTTGGTGGGTCCACAGCTACCGCGGAAGTTAGCTGAACTTGCCACGCGGCGTGGTCAAGTAATCGCACCAAGAGTCGTATCAGGCGGATTAAATCCTTTTTCAGGGGTTTATTGGACGCTTCACTGGACGGATCCAATCGTACCCAGGGAGGATCTTTCAAGAATGCCTGAAGGCACTCCAACGCCCAGTTAACCGGGGGATCCTGTACCCTGGAAAACACCTCCATAAACCGCTGGAGGTGACCTAATCCACTCTTCAAAATTTTGAACTGCTGTCTTTGGTAATTCGCAACGTTACGTTTAGCCAGCTTCGTAAGGTGTTTCAACTGGCCTGTAAACCGCACAGGGGTTGCGCCGTCGAACATATCCGGAAGTGTTTCCTTGGGTCGTAACAATTTCATGGCGCTCTGATATTCGTCCAACACCAAGGACCAGTGATGATAAAACGAACCAAGAACATCCCCGAGGTTGCGCTGAAGTTGAACCAAGATGAGCAACGCGAATAATAACGCCTCCATAAAGATTCGTCGGGCAATGGCATCGCTCCCCCGGAAATTCAGGTAACTAGTCACCTGGGCCATAAATCCCGTAGTACGCACAGTAACGGGTAGCACCCGTAGGAAAAGCAGAGCCAAAGCGTAGTGATTTCCCAACGCCGCATAAGTAAAATATGTAGTAGATGGGGTCGCAGGGATGGTTAGTAGTTCCGGCACCGGTGGAAAGGGAAAGGTCATGACCCGAGTGGGGGATAATTGGGCCACCGTCTGCAGTATCATTTTACGCAGCTTGGTACGTTTACGGATTTGATTATCGGGTACAGCCTCCAACTTTTCGCTCCAGTAACGGAAACATAGGGCATTCAATTTTAGAAACACGTGAAAACAGGTATCTTGGGGGTCCAGTTCCAGCCATGGTTCCGCAACTGCCTTGTTCGGGAGGTCGCTGGGAAAGGTAATTAAAAAGGAAGGCAGACGGGGGTACGTTTCGATGGTCAAATCGTCCAGATTACGTTCGGAAAAATAACGGTATAGCGCTACAGTGGACGGTGCACCTAAAGCATACCGCCAATACCCTACCAAGTGATGCAGTCGATTCAGAGTTTTCTTGACGTAAATTTCCAACGCTTGAGGGTCAGCCCATTGAACAGATCGGGAAAGCAATTCATGCCACAGTTGGTGTAACGGATGTGAATTTCCTTGGTCACCGTGGAGTCGCTTTTGGGTATTCGTAGACTGAGCCAATAACCATGGTATGGCGCTGAGTGCGTGGTAGAGCGGGAAATCCAAGGATGACATCGTTTTACTGGTCAGCGAGGTAGTATTATTACACTCAAGTGGCTGGGGAGCACCATGTACATCCAAACAAGTCCAGGGCAACAAGCTAAAGGTAAATGCCCACGCCTTTTCCACGAGGTAAAACAGCCATGGGAGCGCCCGAGTTAAGTCCACCTCCCTAGGGGTACTATTATCATCCGGTGGCGGAGAAACTTGTAATCGCTTCACAAGTAACTCCTGGTTATGTGTATAGTGGGCTATTTGAGCAGTTAATACCTGTCCAAACATTTCCCAAAACCCCCAATGCGAATCTGCCACGATATTTCCATGACGGGCGACCCCGAGCATGTCCAACCACCGCTGGTCAAGGTGCCACCATGAATCCACACAATCCGAGCTGGCAGGAAGCGGAATAACCCGAGCTTCAAAAATGTGAAATATTTGGCACCAAATACCTATGGTCCAGGTACAGATCAGGTTATTAAAACACACTTCCTTCCACGCCTGACCAACGTTGAGTGGAGTGGGACCAAGTTCGAACCGCACTAGCCAGGTAACCAAGACACCACTCAGTAGAGGAAGTCGAAGGCGTACTTCTCTCTGAAGGTCCAGCAAGAGTTCCGCTCCGGTAACATTGCCTGGCTGGTCACTCGTAATACCAATTCGACAGGTCAGTAGGTGATCCAGTCGAACGAACCAATCCACCAGGTGCCACAGAGTAACCAATGCCAATTGGACACCCGGAATCCGACACCACTGTCGCCATCGCTCTTTACTAAATAACAAAGACTGTCGGAAAAACTGCCCTTGAAATCCTGGCGTTAGGAGGTCATCGGTAGCCAAGGTGGTATATTGCTGAGTCAAATAAATCAACGTGTCCGACACCAAATAATCCGCATCACTCACCAGCAGACTTGCTACTCGATGCACGGCTTCATTGGGGCAGTACCCTAAACAACGCGCCAGATACTGCCCAACATAGTCGAAAAAATCAACCACGTCTTCCAGTTGGCGTAGAGCGTTGCTTCGGGACACTTCGGGGCCGGTGGCATCCACCGATTCCCCGGGATCCACACCAGATGTGACGGCTAAACCACGACACTGCCGAATAGTTGCGCATTTCTGGTGGTACTCGGAAATATTTTCTTTGAAACGGTAACACCATAACTCTACAGAGTCCCACAACGGCACCGACTGACCAAATACCTGATATTGTTCTTGGTGCAACTGGTCCACTTTTACCCGGGCGACTTCTGGTTCAAAAGAGGCCAAGCACTCCGCTCGGGTGGTAGGGCACACCAAAGAGTGTAGAGTGCCCTTGCCAATGTAGCTCTTTCCGGAAAAGGTCAAATCGCTAGGAACTTGGGTCACCAAATCATGGTGAAACCAGTTACTAAGCGTAGGAAATTGCAACGTGGTCGGTTCAGGCTGTTTCGATATCCCCTGGATTCGTGGTGAAACAGGGGGTATAACCTGCTCAATTTCCATGGGCGATTCGGGAGGAGACCTGTGGTAGTGAGGGGGAAACTCTTCATGGTCAGTAGGTAGATCTTCGGGTTCGGAATAGAAAACCGCAGTATGGTGGACAATGTCGTTGTCCGATTGGGCTCCATGTTGGAGCGTTTCCCAAGAGTCGGTAGATGGGGGCACTGGCACCTTGGATTTCCGATTTAATATATCTACTTTTGTAAGCCGAGTAGGTATTTTGGAACGGTTACGACGTGGGCTGGACTGTTTATCATTCAATACCCCCGCACGCGCAGAGTGAGTAGGACGAAGTGTTGATCGTGAAGAATGACTACTGTCCAACCGCTTTAACTGCTGTAGCTTACGTTGTTTAGGAAGACGATCACCCATCCGCTTTTTCGAAGCTTGATTAACGGATGGTCCCTCTGGTTGAGGACGCTTGGAACGGGCCGTCACCGCAGAGCTGGTTCTCGGGATGGGAAGACGCCTTGCATTGGGGTCTTTTGACTTATGAGGGGTGGTTCGAGGATTTCTATTGATAGCTGGTTTAGAAATAGCAATTCGGGGTGAGATTGAATCCGAGAGTAGCGGTGAACGATCCACATGCCCGACTTTTGATTTACGAACTAACTTGCCTCGTGGTTTTGGGTCACTCTGTCGGCGGGCTTTACCATCAGAAGGTGTAGGAGCGGCATCGGGATCACTCAGAAGAGGTGTATGTGGAGAAATTGCACGTTTCCCTGCTGGTGGTCGAGATGTACGTTTGAACGCCAGTTTCGATTGGTGTCCACGCGAGTGAGTTTTTGAACGGCTTAAAAGTTTGTCAGACATCGGTTCATCCTCCGAGGTACCTTCCTCACTGTCGATAAAGTAATACTTTTTAGGAGGCCCAGGAATTTCCCGATCATTATAAACTATGGCCAAACCAGGTAGGGATAACCGGGTCTGCTGATCGACGTACCCTTTGCGATAACGGCTCAACGGCCGCTGGTTTTTTCGACGACGCCATTGATCTATGGGTTGGTGTAAAACTTGGCCCTCGATGGTTCTTTGCTGTGCGCGATGCGAGGACCGTCCAGTGGAAAGTTTGGGGCCAGGTATAGTACCCAAGTCAACAGCATCAACCTCCATATCGCTCGTTATATAGCTCGTGATGTCCCTAGGTCTTTGAAACGAACGCCGCTCCCTAGATTTTGTTTCCAATACAGAATGACTCCGGGTCAATGTGCGTCTTGTAGAAGAGTCCCTGGAAGCCCTCCCTTCTATATGTCGATTACTTTGAGTAGATGGAGATCGGTTAAACAATTGCTTTGGATCAAGGAACGAGTGAGAGGGTCGAGTAAGGTATGTGGGTGAATTTCCACCCTCAGAGGGTACGAGCGATCGCCTTCGGGCGGGGAATAGGTTATCATCGATTGTTAGTGGAGGCGGGAGCGGTGGTAAATCAGAGTCAAATTCTTCATCGGAACGTGCTTGTCCACCGTAAACGTCATCTTCACTATCGCTAAACATGGTTAACCGGGGGGATCTCTGGGTTTTATTGGTAGGTAATCGCCGCCTGGCTACATGAGGCTGCTGGGGAGTGGATGGGGGTTGACGAGTACGATGACTTTCGGACGTTACATGGGAGAGATTATCCCGTTGGCTGTGGGGTTGGTATACTCTGAGGAAAGAAGCTGGGAGTTTCCCTTTGAGGTGCCTTTTGGTGATGGCCCGGGGTAGTTTAGTCGGTCTAGCGCTTTGATAGTGTCCGGATGGACGCCCCGTTCCGAAGAGTGACTGTAGATCTTGGGACGACTGGTATTCGTACTCGTCGTCCGAATAGCTGAACAGCTGGGCGTTGTTTATTGCCCTTCGCGTGGGATGTGGAGTTGAACGGGAATCCTGGTGTCCATCATCTAGGCCAAACACCTGCGAAGTCTCCCCGCTTACTTCTTGCCTAGCTTGATTTATTGTGGTACTCTGCCCTAAACCTTTTCCTTTTCTGACAATTCGATAAGGCCGGAATCGGATGCGGTTGTTAATCCATGTCCGGTATTTATTGGTCGCCAGAAACCCAGCATAGCGAAACGCACTAGGGATGTACCGCTGGTCTACCTGACGCCAAGCTGAGGTCATCCAGGCTCGGTGCTTGTCTCTACAAGATACCTTGGGGTAGCGTTTTCGAGAGTTCCGCACAGGGATATAAACCAGGCTTACATCCGACCTTTGGGTACTGCGAAACGGGGTAGGCGAAAAGTGCTCCAGTCGATTTTTGGTCGACACGGAACGGTAGGGAGTGGTAGCCGTGGCGGGTAATTTTTCGGTCAGTACGGAAAAATCTACTGCCTTTTGTGGTTCACTGGGAATAGTCTCGGGGTTCACCCATGACAGCATCGAGTATGGAAAGAGGGATATCGCCTTGCGTTTCCGCAACGAGTACCGTGTGGGTGTTTCCTGTTTGCTAGGATCGACTTTGCTAGAGTCAGTTGGCGGTGGGAAATCCCGAGGTGGGGTCCTCTCTGTGGAAGTAGTAGGCATGTCTGGACGAGGGGAATTGGTCTGGTCCATTTTGAAACAGAGTACATTAGGCCATAAATGGATATAAATACATGGAGTAATACAATTATTGGAGCACTTGTCACGAATAGAAATGGCCGATGGGACGAAAAGCGTGCCAATTCTGAGGATATGATACTAGTCCAAGCTGTGGACGAAATTATCACCAATTGTTGTTTTTACGTTCTCGGCCATGTGAATCTAGCAGAAGGAACTAGTGTTATCTTTGCTTACTTTGGAGTGCGTGTTTATTTATCTTTTCAAATACAGGAACCAACCAGAAGCATCGGTAGAAGTGAAAGTGGGTAAGCATCACGTGCTAATTGTTTGGGGGGACGGAATTTCCTACTGACGACACTAGTAAGAAGCGTAGAACGATAATTTATCAAATTCAATTCCAGAACTAGGATTCTTTGGTTACCGTCTATAAAAATGTACTAGATAATTTCGCAGGCTAAACTCGCTAATACAGAGTGTCATCTAGAAA
>JANBPY010000293.1:0-12313 GCA_027577015.1 Dispira parvispora
GGGGGGTTTACTTTTATTCTTTGCCAAGCGGAGTTTTTGCGTTGTGTAACGGCTTTTGCCGTGCACTTTATCTGGCGTATCCACATGTGATGCGTAGTCAGAGCACCCTGGCAATGAGTGAACACTCACTGCAGTACATCCCTTTGTATACACACCAGTGATGAAAGGGTCCTGCCTTGGTTTTTTGAGAGTTTGTATCACATCTAGCCCTTTTGCTTGATATCTAATGTTATGTATTTAAGGGCAGACAGTCCTCCTTTTTGATATTCCCAAAGATTAATAAACATGCTTGCCATTATCTGTGGTATATTTAACAGTTTGATTTGGATGGTTTAGCTCATTTTCTGGTGGCTACTTACGCTGATATTTTTCAAATCCTATTTCAGAATCTGTTGCCATATCGCGTTCTTCTATTTCCACACATCGATTAGAATTCATCGTGTAGGAATCCGGCCACCCCATGATGACGGATTAAATGAATACAGCTACCGAGGTACCCATAAATTGTAACTTGGATGATAGTTTACAGTGTATATCTTCTTCGCCTGGGCAGTACTTTTTCGCCTATATAGTAGATTGGTGTAAAGATGCACTAGCTACAAGTCGACCAAAAAGATATTCTTATGGGAAGTACATTCATCTCTAGCGGATTTTTCGTTAGCTAGTCAATCAAAAACTACTCATATGATATTCCCCAACTCGGCGTTTGCTCACTTGGAATAAACTTTAAGTCATGTATAGCGAACGAAGTGAAAATTAAGTTTTTGCACAGTTTAATAAGCCCTAGTATGGCAACAATGGTCACAGATACACCACATTGAAAGATAAGTTATTTCGTATCGCTAAATGGCATGTTGGAAAAGGTAGGAAATGGATTCGCCGTTGTGGTTACGCCGAATTGCCTCGGAAAATACGTGTGAGATATCAACAATAGAGAGTTTGCTAGCAGCCCGACGGCGTTCCTCGTCCAGCGGGTAGCTATTGGTGATGATAAGTCGGTCCACGTCCGGACACTGCTGAATGTTTTCCAGAGCGTTACCCGACAGCACCCCGTGGACAGCCACAATATACACGGCTTTGGCCTGACACTGGGTTTTAAGAAAATGGGCGGCGTTAAGGAAGGAGTGACTAGCGTCCACCATGTCGTCCATAAGTAGCACCAGTTTATTTTTCACGTCCCCCACAAGTGTCATGCGTGGTTTAGAGGTTTCCTCGGGGAACGGAGGATTCACTGGTACCGCATTGACGGTCTCTTCCTCTACATCGGTAAGGTTATCGTCATCGTCGCTATTAACGTCGCCTCGGGAGTTTAGCGTAGAGTCGAAATCCTCAGTATGCTGCGAACAGATGTGGATTCGGGAAGAGCTCTCAGCGTGAATCAAGGCGAAATCGACATGTAACCGGTCAGCGAGCGAGGTGACCCGTTTGGCACCACCGGCGTTCTTGGCCACTACCACGGCGTCCTGGTAGTCCGGAATGTGCTCCATAATCCACTTGGCTACGCTGGGCTCCGCGAAAAGGTTATCCACAGGTTTATGGAAAAAGCCCTGCATCTGGGATGCGTGCAAGTCCATGGTGATAACGTGGTCTACTCCGGCGACCGAGAGCATATTCGCAATGAGTTTGGCCGTAATGGGACCTCGCTTCTTTTTCTTGGACTGTTTGGAATAGGGAAAATACGGAAGTACGGCGGTAATCTTTTGGGCCGAGGCAATGCGACAGGCGTGAATCAAAATCATAAGTTCCATAATGTGGTCATTAACAGAGTTAGACCCGGACTGGACAATGTAGACGTCCTTTTCCCGAACCGATACCCCGAGTTCGACCGAGCTTTCGTGATTGGAAAACCTCTTGAGGTTCACAGCAGCTTCCTGAGTGCCCAGCTTTTCGCAAATGAGATGGGCAAGGTCCGGGTGCGACGAGCCCGCAAAAATCTCGGTTTGGCGCATTATTCTTGTAAGCAAGTTTAGAAGAAACGCCTGTGTTGGGAAAGAGCAAAAAAAGGAGATAAGTTAGGAATAAAAATATCGAGAGTCAAGGAAAATGCAATGGCGCACATTAAACAGGAAAAGTTGATATTGGGTAAAAAGCGTGATACCGACTTGGAAAAGGCGACTAACAGGTGATGTGTGGCCAGAGGGACCATCGATTGACCCAGCGAATAAGAGTGGGAATGTCAGCCAGGGTCACAGCCACCACAACGTGGGCGATTTTTTTTTTTTTAAAAAAATGGGAGAGTCTTGGACAAAAATTATCCGTCAGCATGGAATGCAACTAGTGCCATTCGCCATAAATGGGTAAATGGTGCCAGGTACCTTTTATTTGTTTACGGTTGAGAGAAAATAGCAAGGTCTTGCTTAATTCTTCTTTGTTGAATTTTAATACCCAAGTCCTCAGTGAGCACCTCATAGATTGCGGTTTGTATTCGAGTTGTTGATTCTGTACCCCTTTTCGTGTCGAGAATTGGATTACTGCCACCATGCTTTCAGAGCAAACCGATCCGTCCCAGCAGCCGTCTACCTTTTCGGTGTGGGTTACAGATTCAGCCCTGCAAGCGAATGCCGGTAATGACCAGCAAAATGACCACCCCACTGCTAATGAACCCAACGGACGAAAAATTGTCATGCAGCCCAGCGCCGACTACTTGTCAGGTGTTGACAAACTTCCGGCCGGAATCGCCCCCATTCGCCGACAGTATCAAAAAGTAACCACCGAACCCAGTCGGTCCGAGTCTACGGAGGAGGCAAAGAGAGATCGGGACCAGGTGGATTCGGCCGCAGAGGTGGCCAATCTACCTACCAATGTCAAGCGACCGAAACCTGACGAGTCGGACGTGGTACCTACCGGCCAAGAAACCGATGATAAACCCTTTTCAAAGAGAAAGGAGCGTCAACGCCGGGGTCAAAATAAAAACCGCAAGGAAGAGATGAAGCAATTCCGAGGGGAAGCCAAAGGGAACGTCCTGTGTAAAGCACTAATTGTCTCGGGGGAGTGTACCAAGGGGGAGGCCTGTCCTTACCTACACGATCGACAGGTTTACCTGGCGAGCAAAGCTCCCGATCTCGGGGAACGTTGTGTACATTTTGATACCTTTGGACGGTGTCCTTACGATGTTGCCTGCCGATTCCACAAGGCACATACAGATGCCCAAGGTCAACCGATCGTCAATGAAGCCCTGGCTAATGATCCACCTGTCAATACCCTAAACAAGTTGTCCCAAGATTACCTTGTCACGATTCGTAAACGCCGGGTGGAAACCCCTAGATCCGATACCTTTATTAAGGTGATGCGCCGTGAAATAGATCGAAACCGCAAACAGCAAGAGAATATTGCTGAAGTAAAGCACCAAGAGGATAGCCCAGCGACCGAGCCGACACCGGCCACTGTTCCGACTGTTGAATCAACGTCGCCCGAACAGCTGGCTGATACCGATGCCCTATTGAAACTCGCTCCCAGGGAAAAGAAGCGCCTGGACTTTTACGATAAACTATACCTGGCCCCACTGACCACCGTGGGGAATCTGCCCTTCCGTCGACTATGCAAAGAGTTTGGAGCGGATGTCACTTGTGGGGAAATGGCCATGGCCATCAATTTAGTACAAGGTCAAAAAACCGAGTTTTCCCACCTCAAACGACACGCTTCAGAAGACTTTTTTGGTGTGCAACTGTGCGGGTGTAAACCCGAGGTGATGGCACGAGCCGCGGAAATGATCAATAGCCAATTCGAAGTGGATTTCGTGGACATTAATCTGGGCTGCCCTATTGACGCAGTATATAAAAGCGGAGCTGGTAGCGGCCTATTGGAATCGCCCAACAAACTGCGTCGGATGGTCCAGGGGTTAGATTATGTACTGGATTGCCCAGTAACCGTCAAAATTCGGACGGGCATTTACCCGAATAACTTGGTGGCCCACAAGTTATTGCCCAAGCTTGAGCTGTGGAACTGTGCCTTGACTACTCTCCACGGTCGTACCCGAGCCCAACGCTACACGAAATTGGCCGATTGGGACTATGTCGGAACATGCCAGCAGTCGGTGAACAACATGCCGTTGTTCGGGAATGGGGATATCCTGTCGTGGACGGATTATTACGAGAAAAAGGAACACACCGGTGTGGCCGGGATAATGATCGGTCGGGGTGCTCTGATTAAACCGTGGCTGTTTGATGAAATTAAACAGCGTCGGGACTGGGATATCTCATCCCGGGAACGTCTAGACATCCTACGCAAGTATTGCAACTATGGATTAGAACACTGGGGCAGTGACGACTTGGGGGTTAACCAAACCCGTCGATTCCTGTGCGAGTGGATGTCGTTCCTGTGTAGGTACATCCCTGTGGGACTATTGGAAGTACTTCCCCAAAAGGTTAACGAACGCCCTCCCCCGTTTTACGGACGGGATGAACTGGAAACATTGATGAGTAGCTCCGATAGTCGGGATTGGGTAAAGATCAGCGAAATGCTCTTGGGACCTGCTCCCGAAAACTTCAAGTTTATCCCCAAACACAAGTCCAATTCGTATGAGGTACAAGGTTGAAAGTACCACTTACTTGATGAGTTTATCCTTTCCTAGTCCCTATATACATACACATGGACCTATACGTTGCTTATAAAAAGATGTTTTAAAGGAGAATGACTTTAGTGATTAGTTTTTATGCCTTGGTATTTACTAGCCGTCAGTAATTTTCATTAATAATCCCACAATATGAACGGTAGACTGCTTAGCAAATAACAAAAGTAATTCGATTCCAAGGTCTACAGGGGAGGGGGACACGGTTGGATTTACTGCTCTGCTGATTTGGAGTTACTAAAGCGGGTAACCGGTGACAAAAATCGGGCAGGTTGGCGTGTTGCAATGTAAAAGTCTCCAGGGCCCCGCACTAGCCACAGATCCTGCGATTTGAAGAACCGTTGATAAAGTAGCCGGATAATCGATGTGACACCAGTGCCCAAGGGCCGAAGTGGACTAACCCATTGATGAAGACGTTGTTGTACCGACTGGGGAATAAGAGTGTCCCTACTTAACAGACGGCGGAGGGCACGCTGGTACAAAGTCGGGATGCCCCGCTGCTGGGATACCGCAGTGGATGCCGGTGGCTGGCTACTGGTATCGGGTGTGGGCTTGGTAAGCGTTAGGGCGTCATCCCAAGCCACGAGGTAATTAGGATTTACCCTGTATTCTTCCCCAGCTGCCAGTACGATCTGATGAATACCTCCTGTGACGCCAATCACAAATGCTCCCCGACCGCTAACGTGGAGACGAGGTCGACCCAGTACATCGGTGCTTGTGCCAGGGGCAACGGTCAGATGGGTACCTGCCGTCAAGGCACTCAACGCCGTAGGTTGTACTACGTAAGAAGTGGCTCCGTTGAGTTCCAAAACTGCCACATCTCCCTGTGCGGGGGCCGCCAATAAGGCATCCCCGTTGGTACGTTTAGTAGCTAGTTTATCGTAAAACAGTCGGGCGCCCAGTCCTACTGCTTTAGAAGTGGCGGTCACTATATTTTCTCGGGTGGTCCGCTGCTTGGTCACGGCTACCGATTGGCCAATCACCGTCCCCGGCACAGTATACAACACGCTGTAAGGAGGTAAGGTAGCATGGACCATCGCCCCGTGACCGGAGCTCACCACTTCCAATCGTGGTTCACCCGGAGGCGGGCGTTTATCCTGGGGCAATACGCTATGAAGTCCAACAGCCCACTGACGAATAACCTGGGCAGGATCAGGGGAGGAGGCAGTACCATTGGAAGTAATGGGGGCAGTAGTGGAGTTAGGGGCATCCGTGGTCGTTGGCAATGGCTGGGTCTGTAAGGTAGGCGTGGATTTTTTAGACTGGCCTGCGTCCCCCACCGCTAGTGAGATCCAACGGTTGGGTGGAATTCTTCTTAACGATGTGACCAGTGGGTACTTGTGACCAAGTCCATATCCGTGTAGGAAACGCATGGCTAATTGTTAAAAGTCACTGATTCGTTTATTGTTACTGTAAAAACAAACAAGTAAACCAAAAAAAGTAAAGTACGAATGCTTAGCGATTTGCAACGTATTCCGACAGAGTAGAACTCCCTTCTGAGAACGAGTTAGAATTAAAGCGAGGTAAAGAAAATCGAAACGAACAAAGTAATATTATGCGTGGGGGATAGATAGAAACGGAGCAATGGGCAAAAACGCTGTGCAGCAATGCTGATACTTGGGGGTGCTCCATTTCCCTCTCACTGGTTGAATTTCAACTGTAATTTATCCCCATGCCCCGTGCTATCTCCTCCCAAAAAAAGAAAACCAATTCAGGACAACGTAAAAATTAGAGTGGTCACACGCCGTTTCCTTGCTTTTACTGGTACCTTCAATTAAATCAAAGCACGTACCCACCAGTTCAAGGCAGTGCTTCTGTTTAACCTCTCGAATATTATACACTATTGGGGGGAATATGTAAACTACTGCAATCATGCCAAGTGACGGTTATTCATAATGCCACTATCAGTGTGCCAAAGTTCGTCCAAGTTGTGATCCATCCAATGGTATCCCTTTTTAGCCCGACTTGTCATTTTTTGACTCGTCGCTTACGCGTTTTTCAGGATCAATAAATGACACCGTGGAAGGACATTCGTTGCTAAAACGATCTGGTGAGCCTACCGATATTGGTCTATGTTTCTCTCGACGATGTACCAATAGATACCAAACAGGAATACCCAGCAGCACGTAGATAGCCCCCAATAAAGATGATAGGTAATAAGGTACCCCAGATTCGTCGGTGTATTTTCCCGGGTCCGACGGTGGAACGAATGGGAAAATGGAAAGGAAGAGCGTAGCAATGATGAAAATGATCGGGACAGGCACCCATACTTTAAAAGGCCGTTCCTTTAGAGGTTCCCTGCGACGCAAGTACAAGAGACCCACCAGTGAGATGCCGTAAAAGAGCCATGTGGGGTAGCTTTGCATATCCACCAAGAATTCGAATACGTTCCCAGGAGGTAATGCCAACATGTACACCATAGTTAACCCCCATTGCAAGAGCACGCAGTAAACGGGAGTGCCGAATCGTGGGTTCAAGCGAACCAGCAGGTCACTGTAGGGCATGTAGTTGGCCTTGGCAGCCACCATAATAATCCTGGATACGGTAAACATCATAGCCGACACGCTGCCCGCACAAGAAACGGCGATGCACAGTGGGATAACTATACGACCAAAGGTTTGACCAAACACAATGTCACCCCAGCGACCAGCCAAGACTTCCAACGAGTCCTCCACATCGGCCATGGTGATTACGCTAAAGTAGGCCACGTTGGTAAACATGTAGAACACCGCCGTCAGTGAGACCCCACCCACTACACAAATGGGGAGGTTACGCTTCGGATTACGTAGTTCCCCGAGACTGTAGTTGAGGTTATTCCAACCGTCGTAGGCCCACAGCGCCCCAAACAACGCCCGTGATTGCTCGTTCATATTGGTGGACGTTCCCTTGAACCCGTTTGGCCAAATTCCCTGGGATTTGAACCTGGTCACCCCCGTCAGAATGACGATTCCCGTGAGTGAGATTAATAACAGTACCCCCAATTTGATCCAAGTCAGTATGTTGTGGATACGAAGGGACCATTTACTTGAGAAACAATTCAGAGCTGCAATTGCAGTCACGCACAGTACACCCAATGCCCGGGCCAACCAGTCGAAATTCTGCGCCACATAATCGTTAACGATGGTGCTCCTTGGACCAAACCCCGCGTAGAGTATATATTTACCAAATACGGTAGCATTCGCCGCAGCCGAGCCCGGTCGGATGCATATAATCATACAAAAACAAAATAAGAACGCGAGCAAGGCCCTTGGTCTACGAAAGGCGTACTCTAGATAAGTTTGTTCCCCACCCGATACAGGCAGCATCGCACCTAGTTCGACGTAGGACAGCGCACCGCACAGGGTGACCAGGGCGCCTATCCCCCAGAGAACCATAGCCATCCCGGGAGACCCCGCCTGGAGGAGCACCGTGGCGGGGGTCGAAAAAATACCCGACCCGATCATCAAGCCGCACACCAGGGCCGTACCGCTTAGTGCGCCCATGGTGCGCGGTAGCTCAGTCGTGCTCTCATTATCCTCGGGGGCAAGGTCAGGTCCGCGTGCTTCCAAATTTGGACTGTGGAATTCGTCTTTAGTGTCGGTCATTGTCATCTATGTTCGCAAACACCACAAGACACCTGTGACGTTCAGCGGAAGTTTTGAGTTTTACCGTTAGCGAGAGTTACCTCTCTGCCTCTGTCCTGTTAATCCAATATCAGAAATAAATACATCAGTTGAAGAATAAGCTCAGATTTGGTGACAGACGATGATTAGTGATGAACCTCGGTAGTATATTGCTTGTTAATCAATGTAAATTGGTACAGCTGTCAGTCGCATATGAAATTATGAAACTGGATAGGAAATAAACAATCGGTAATCCTACACTCAGTCAAGGATGCAGCTCCTGTCCGTCGTACATGACATAACCCATCATCCCTGCAAATACGCACAAATTGTATGTGTCAACATGATCTTAGGTAGATACACTGCTTCTTACCTTTTAATTTGTTTATTCACTTGTTTAATGTCGCTTTGGTTAAGAACAGCGAAGAAGAAAGGTGGGATCGTGGACTTCCCAGTGAAAATGTCATATAAAAGCTACCGAGTGGGATGGTATACTTGGGGAATATTGAAAATTTCTAGATGTCTACAAAAACCTTATCCATACCGAGAGGTTCGAGGGTGTCTATCAAAGCATACAACGAGAGGCACATAAAGTAATGCAAGATATTCACTCAGAGGGTAAAAATAAATAAAGTAAAAGCCGTTGCAGCTTTATAAGCAGTATAGATAGCGTTACTAGTAAACAAATGGCAAGCTGATAGGTCTTGGTTATTCGCAAGAGTATGTAAATTTACAAGCGTGAAATTAAGTAGAGTTACCAATAGTTCGAGTCCGTCTGGTTCCCAAATACAACTTTTGGACCAAAGGGAACTAGGGATATTAAGAAATTAGCCACAGCATCAGAAAAAAATAAAAGTGCCAGGGAAAGTGTGCAAATAAATTTAGTACTTTTGAGAGACGTTGAAACCAACCGGGTGGTTAAATAGTAGTGAGTGAGTCGGGGCTTGAAACCCTCCTCCCTTTCTAAGTGATGGCGCCTTACTTTTCCCGTAGGTGGAAGATAGGCGCACTTTACACCTCATTATGCCGACGGAAGTAGTGAGATGTGATAGCATGATATTCCCTTTTCACCCCTGAAACCACGGGGCAAGATCGAAATGAACCCTCCTTTTTATTCGAGTAACGAATAGAGAAGCTTGCGGATAGCGTGATTATACTCCGCCACAGTGGCGTTGTCTCAGTAAGCACGTCTCACTCGAATTTTCCCCATAGTTCGCCGAATAAAAAGAGCGATAGAAACCAGGGAAGATAAAGTGCTGGCTCCCTTGCACAATCAAAGTTTGGTTTACTGAGCGTTATGAGCATCAGAGAGCGACCATTAGGTGGCTCGAGGTGAAACGTTGTACAGGATGGCGACATCTGCTATAAAAATGTCATGCTAAGCTGTGGGCCTCTGGAGGAAAACAATAAGTTGGGGGGGGGGAGTTAGTAAAAGCATACCTTGGTAGTACAGCGGGAAATTTCGACTTTGGGACTAAAGAGTACGATGGCCGAGTGGTTATAAGGAACCCTCCCCTTCTCCTCTTCTCAGCTCATTACTTTTAGTATTCCCACCTGATTTACTGTTAACCCATTGTAAGTATCATGAAAAGTATTCGGTCACACACTACAGTATTCTCCACCCCATTATCAAGCAATTGGGCTCAAGGTTGGATATCGTCGGGCATTCGTTACTCCAGCTATACAATGAACTTCCAGTCAACTTGAGAGTAGCGCAAATTAGTTTAATTGTTCAAGAGTTCAAAACTCTATTCGTTTGGTATGTCGCCAGAATCACTGGGGCTCGCTAAACCAACTTTCATAAACGCCATGTTGCCAAAAAACGTATTCACTGTACATTAAAGGTCTATATCGAATGTAAATTTGTAAGTCTGTACTATCGTACCTGCTTGGTATATTATGAGACACTGGTGCGGATGTTTCACATGAAGACTAATACACGAGAGCTGCACACTTTCGTCATAAGTTCAAAAAATGACGACTTCGATAAACTGAAACAACTGCGAGTTTTGAATAAAATGTGAAACAAGCACTAGATGGAAAATAAAAATAAACTTAGCAAGTAGCCACTCTTTTCAAGTGTGTGGAAAATGGTTTAGGAAAGGAAGAGCCAATATTGAGAGTTCCTCCTATGCGGGACAGTAACTCACAAAAGCCTATCAACTTTTCATTGGCATGACTTTTCTTCTACTAGCGCTGGGTAAAAGCTTGCAGCTTGACTTCAGTTGCAGATCAAAACCGGTTTACAATGCTGATACGCACCATGGCTTAGTCGAACGTTGGCCAGAACCAAAGTCACCGCCTTTATTTTTCCAAACTTCTTTTTTTTTCTCATTCGATAAACATATTCCAATGTCCTAAATGGAAATTGGTAAAGCATGCTTATCTTTGGATTATTTGCCGTCGTCGCTCATATAAGATCAAACTACATTATACAAGAAATCCGTCAAGAATATTACAAGTCCGAAGTGACAATATTATGTTCATGGACACTCACAACGAGACTGGCATCCGGATACAAAAAATGATTATAGGTTGACCTCCCCCCCCCAAGCTCAGCGATAAGTCAACTGCGGTGTTAACATGAAAGAGCACAGTAAACAATGTCTCTCGAATATGAACATAATGGGAAATCTGCTAAAAAGGGGGGATATATAGTTTCATCGGAGATACAATCAGGCCAGTAGCATAAGCCGAGCTGGTAATAATTTTCAACAGGAGCTGCATAGTACCCCGTGTGATGTTTAACTGCAACTTTTTATCTATGCAGTTTATCCAAACAGAACCTTTTTCTTTTACATAGATTGAGGACAGTAAAACTTGCTATGCAGTCCTGATGGCATGTTAAGCATATCTTTGTGGCCATGGGGTTCTTACGTATTATGCCATTCCATCAACGGTAATGACAGACTAGGAATAATATCACACTCGTTAGGCATTTGTGATGCTTTGGTGTTCCCCATCCGGAAAGAAGAAGTGGCCTGGAAATCTCGGGGATGATGGACTGGTACTTTGGCCAGCACCACTTAATATTTGTCGGTAAAGGTTTATCTCGTTTAATCTAAGCGATACAACGTTTATGAAAATAAACACTCCCCGTAGTAGTGCAAGTTTTAACAAAGAGCTGGAATGCTTACAAAACATTTACCTCCCTATATAATCATTTCCTTTCTAAAGCATTGGAAAAATTCAAAGTTCCACTATCGTTAATATGGTAAAGTAACCCTCGTCCCTACTAGTACGAAATGATCAAGGTACTAATAAGGCACTATAACGAGGAGCGAAATTAGTAACAATATTTACTCTTTAAATAAGGGAAAATATAACTGTGCTATTCTGAAATGTGCTGGCTCCAGGCCGTTCGAGTGGAAACCAATTTACTACCTTTGGCTATCGCACGTAAAATTTTGAGTTACAAAAGAGTGAATTTCCCGAGTGACTTTTTAAGAGGCCCTTGAATAAACTACATGAAAACCTGTCCAAGTCACATCCTCATGAGCGTCGATATTGGACCAACAAACAAGTTCCTGACAGCATGAGAAAAAAGTGTGTAATTAAATTACTAGATGTGTTTTATTGAGTCGCACGATGACAAATTAAACAAACAAAATTAGAGGGGTGAAGTTGTTGAGATGGGACTGGTAGATAACCGGAAGTATCAGAGACCTAGACTCCCGGCCCCTAACCTATTTCCATATCGATGCTCTACACTGTATTGATCGAACGTCGCCTAACGATGAGCTATCTGAAATGTGCCACAAACGGTGCACAGCTTGGGCGATCCTTGAGCTAACATGTTCAAATTACTTGGTGTCCACAGTGTATACCTCCGGCCAATATATCTAAAAATATCAGCCAAATAGGTAAACAAGGGAATAGAAGGACCGAAGGGAATATATGTCGTTTGAGCTCGTTAGAGCTTTTCCAATTAAACCACGAGGCTATCCACCCAATTTATTAAGAGCAGTTAACAAGTGGTAAAAGAACTAGGGATTGTATCTGCCCGTCATTGTTCGTCTGGGTCAATAGGGGTTCTGACTGATACCAAACGACACTCGATCCCATACCAAAAGGAAGAGAAGGAGTTCACATCTAATGTTATAAAATTTATCTCTCCTGCTTTCTGCCTTTAACAAGTTTATTC
>JANBPY010000294.1:0-12312 GCA_027577015.1 Dispira parvispora
GATTAGACATTTCAAGCGAGTTAAACGCCTTATGTGACCATTTGGCAGATGAACTGTACAGCCCTGGGTAATTATACCGAATAAAAAACTGGCCCAAAGTGCTCACTTTGTATTAATTGTAACTTCAGCTATACCAAACGACAAGCCACCGTGAGGGTTAGCCATCAAGTGGCAAGAATGAACTAAGCACTAGCCATAGATATGATGTGACCACATCACAATGTCAATCAACGCTGGCACACCGTATTGGGCCTAAAACGCATATTTGCATAAGCTTGATATACATTCCAGCAAACAGTAAGTGATGAAACAGAAGAACATTTACTTGGAGCACTTAACCATCCCACACAGACCTAACAAAAGCCCATCATGTTCTTGTGACTTGGCCAGTCACGCATTCACTGTCAAATAGTAATAACCGCAATAATACCGCAAAAAAATAAATATGATTGAAAAATATAGCAAAATGGTATCAATACCACAAATAAAAGCCCATTCCAGTTAAAAGACGGTGCCGTCTGACTCGATGGAAATGGGAGGACCCTTGGTGAGAGGCCGCAGACGAGCGGCGATTTCCCGTCCGGCTTTCCAAGTACCACCTTCAAGCACCTGCGCTAAAGGGAGCTGCGCTTGATCAAGTCCGAAAATGGCCCGCACCTTGTCGGCAGTCTTATCCAACAGAATCACCGTGAGAGCGCGCCATTCGACGATAACCGAGTCATCAACGGGGAACGACGGAACGTTTTCGAGAGAATTACGACGCTGAGTAGACCCAGCCCCAGACCTTGCCAGTCCGCGTTCCTCGCTCGCCCCCTTGAGTTTCAGTACCTCCATATCCACAAACAAACCACCATTGCGGTACTCGGGGAGCCCAGTGAGGTGTTCGACCCCGGTAAAGACCAATCCCCTCACTTTGGTCATTGGTTCCATCAGGGAATACGTGAGCCACTGCGACAGTTTGTGGAACACCACCAATTGGTCCACAGTGGGTTCGTTGTTGTCGGACTGAGCCCCGATGGTACGCCCGAGACTAGGACACCACCACACATCCCCCAAGGAACGACCGTTGACCAATGTGCGTGTGGCGGGCCATACGCTGCTAAAGCCGTGAATAACTAAATTCCACAACTGATCCACGGGTACCTGCGGACCAGCATCGGTCTGCTGAGCGCGGGCCAAAAGATAATCCAAAAGGTTACCCGGACGAGGGGATCCTTCTTGATGAGGCGGGAAGTACTGAGGCTGGTCCTGCAAAGCCTGACCCAGCCGCTGCAGTAGTTGAAAACGTCCCTGCACACCGACCAGTGGATTATGGTCGGACACCTGAAACCCTGATAGCAACTTATCCTCCGTCAGGGCGAGCAGTCCGGCACTATCCACGCGACAAGTATCCACAGGGTCCGACGAAAAGCTGCCTGCCAAGAACATGTCCAGGGAAGCCACAGCCAATCCTTCGGAACGCTGAAAGGTAGCGCTACGGCCGCCGGGGATAGTTTCAGTGTACGACCATGCGTTTCCAGCCCCGGCATCGAGTAGAACTGATACCACAAACAGGTCCAGCATCCGACGGGTCACTTCTGTGCTGTCGTAGCCCTGTTTTTGCCATTGCTCCATTAACGGTTGCATGCGGTCCCGTCCCCCTACACAAAAATGACGCCAGCGGCTGTGCGGTGGTACGTCAGTGGGGTCGGCATAGTCCCGTCGAATCAACGACGCCACAAACTCTGCTACATCGTCCAACTTACTAGGGTTCAGGTCGAAATGCTGCAGTTTACCCTGTTCAGCCAAAGTGTACACCCGCTGGGCCCTTTGACGGACGCTAGTCAGCGCCGTGAGTTCGGCCAATACGGGGCCGACTTGAGCCTCGGCAATTTGAACATCGACGACCATAGTAGTGGTGAGGTGATGAACAAACAAAACTGCCTACTAAAAAGAACACTACTTACGAGAAAGTGTATATACGACTAGGTTGACAGTAACTGCTGAAATTCCGAAATAATAATAGTAATGTGGTAACCAAGGCCGAGTACCGAAAATACCACCGAACAAGTCAAAGGAGAACGAGACTGCCACAATCCTTTCCCCCCTCTTTATGCTTTTCTGTGGACCCCAAAACGTAAAAGACCAAGGCATCACCTGGCTGAGTTTACGCTATTCGAGTGGACACAGTCCAACTGCAAGCAAATGTATATTTAAGCGGCCTAGCCCATAGCCAGTGTACTACATTCATCTCGTCAGTGTCGCAGTCACGCTTGGTATACTGACTCATGACAATCTGTGTGGTCAGGAATGATATACAAGTCACGAGTTATTGTAAGTCTACCATTCACAAACTTCACACAAAGCGATCGTCCCCACTCTCTTGATGCTTCTTCTCCATTAGCCCGCTGCCATTTGGTAAAATTTTAGCAAGCTGGGTGGAGTTTACCCACTGTGGACATTGTAAGTGTTGTTACACACTAGTTTGTTTTCTCTATAGAAAAGACATTTATTTTATCCATCAAGCCTAGCCCTTGCTCATTGACTTATTTGGATGTAATATGAAATATCCCTCCCCAAAATGTACTCCTTGAACCGAGAAGTTGGAATGGGCTGATTCGCTGTACGAGTGTGATAAATAGGAGTTGCCGTACTTGTCAGACAAAGCCGGTGTTTAATACCAATACAACACAAAAGTGAAGGTACGGGATTACAAGTGATGATTTTCAAGATCAGCGTCTTGCACAAGAATATTCCCACCTCGCAGGCCACGTAATGGCCTCATTTAGGGTCAACAAGTACGTTGTGTTCATTATGGACGGACCAGATCCGGGCAGTCGTAAGCTGCTCTTACCAGCTGACCTTGTCACTTCTTATCCCACATTTCGAACTTGGCATTGTGGTCCATTGGTATAAATACTGGTGGGTCCGGGCTATGATGCTTGTCCCTCATGACAATATTTCACCCGCCCCTGCTCCTCCTTAGTACTTTGTGATTAACCGTCTCCTGCTCTGACTGTACGCTCTACAATGTCCAAGTACGAAGTATTCTACTTTCCTACCACTGGCCGGGCCGAATTCGCCCGCCAGCTTCTGGAATACTCTGACGCTGACTGGGTCGACCGTTACCCTAAGGAATGGCCCGCGGAAAAGCCGGACACGCCCTACGGGAAACTCCCCGTTCTTTACGAACATCAACCCAACGGCGAAACCTTTATGCTGGCCGAAACCCAAGCCATTGAAATATATCTGGCCAACAAATTCGGCTTAATGGGCGAATCTCCCCAGGAGAAGGCGCAGCGATTATCAGTTTACCTGCAATGGTATGAGGTGACCATTCCTTTCTTCACCGAACGTTTTGGCAGTGAAGAGATCAAGCAGAGCTTCCAAGACCTGTTCATCAAGAACTTCGAGTACCTACTGGTCAAGCATGGCGAGCTTCTCAACAAGAACGGTACTGGGTTGTACTTTGGGGAGAAAATCACCGCGGTCGATATTCAAGCCTTTGGATTGTTCCAGTTGTTCAAGGAACATCCCCGCTTTGAGGAAGTCAAAGAGCACGTGGCACCTTTGGAAAAGCTGTGCGAAACAATGCTGAAGGATGCCAAATTCCGCAAAACCCTTGAAAACGCCTCTGAGCGCAACAAGGGTTACAAACCGTTGTAAAATATGCCAGTGTACTGATGGGAAGTGTCGACTGGATTTTTATAGTAATAGCAACCCGAATGGCGGATATGCTTGGTATACACCCACATACCACGTACTAGGGCCCTACTTCTACCACAATAAACTGTTTAATTGATTATATATACACTGACCTCGGAAACTGTACAAATGTTTTTCTACTTTGACTTTGAGCTACTATATCTCCAGGATTATTGTTTCTAAGGATGCGAAACTTGGCCTGTACGTACACTTCCATATGAGCTACATTGATAATAAATGTGGCTGTATTCCTGTTTCAGTTCCTATCTGGAGACCAGTTACAATGACGTCAGTCCATTTGTACAGTTTCCGAGGTGGTTTCCTGTGAAAATTGCCTACACCATAAATTGGAAATTGACATAGTTGAAATTCTTTAAACTTCTCATGCAGTGTAACAGTAGAGCACTCTATTCTTCTATTATCTTTTGAATCACTTTTATTTATCATGTGCCCTATCACTGAAACCAAGTAGCAACAAGTCATCGAGTTGCTAAATGATGGCCATAGTCATAAGGAAATTGACTCCAGGACTGGTGTCAGCAACGGAATGGTAAACAACATTTCCAAGTCTCTCCCCTCCTCTTGCCCCAAGTCCAAAGGAGGCCGTCCACCCCTTCTGACAGAACGTGAAAAACGATTTTGTGTTGACGAAATTAAACGAGGCCGGCAAAAATATGCTGTTGAGGTGAAATCCAGCTTGGAAGAAGAGTTCGGCGTAAAGGCAAATGAAACCACAGTTCGAGAGGCACTAAAGGAAGATGGTCTAGTAGCCACCAGGAAGCCCAAGAAGCCTCAACTGGAGGACGAAAACCGCGAAAAACGGTATGATTTCGCCTTGGAACACCAACATTGGACTACTTACAATTGGCGCCGTGTTGTTTGGTCTGATGAGACCAAGATCAACAGATTCTGCTCTGACGGACGTGACTGGGTATGGAAATATGGGTGGGAGCAGCTCCAGCCCAAGCATGTTAATGCTACAGTGAGGCATGGTGGTGGTCACATCATGGTATGGAGTTGCATCACCTACGATGGTGTTGGTCAGCTGGCCATTATCAAGGGCAGGATGAACAGTATGCACTATAGGGATATCCTTAAGGGTGAGCTCATGAACACGTTGGAGAACTACCCTATAAACCTTGAAGAGGCCATTTTCCAGCACGATAATGACCCAAAACACACATCCAAGCTGGTTCAGGAATGGCTCCATGCGCAGAAATTTCGAACAATGGAGTGGCCATCGCAATCTCCGGACCTAAACCCAATTGAGCACATGTGGGCATGACTCAAAGGCCGTTTGAATAAGTGCGAAAATGTTCCAAATGACATGATCGAGCTGACTGATCTTGTTAAAGAGACGTGGAATAGCTTCACTGAAGAGGAATGCCGTAGGGTAATTGATACCATGCCTGAGCGGTGCCAGGCTGTTCTGAAGGCCAAAGGCAGATGGACGGACTACTAAAAGCTATATTGATGTTGTTTTGAGAATTAAAGTTTTGGTTCTTTGAAAAATTTAAACCACCTCGGAAACTGTACAAATGGACTGACGTCATTGTAACTGGTCTCCAGATAGGAACTGAAACAGGAATACAGCCACACTTATTACCAATGTAGCTCATATGGAAGTGTACGTACAGGCCAAGTTTCGCATCCTTAGAAACAATAGTCCTGGAGATATAGTAGCTCAAAGTCAAAGTAGAAAAACATTTGTACAGTTTCCGAGGTCAGTGTATATTGAGTGTCTGATTAATGTAATGTAAAGAGTGGTTTTGAAATTTTCCTGCGGTTTCTCTAACCATATCCAGTACTTTCTTCTACTTGCCATAGCTTCCCGGTGGCTGAGGAGGAAATCAAATGCTTTCAGACAAAGTATCTCCAAAGTGTGGGACAGGTCACCGCTACACGAAAAGAATCCTGTTAGACATTTTGTGTCTATTTGGGTACTGAAACATTGTCAAAGGGGGAAAATGCATACCTCTGCCTTATCCACCAGAGACTAATAACATACGCCTTATTTCCAGAGCTGCAGCAGTCCATTTTTTAACCCAGTTGACAAATTCCTATTTCCTCCTTTTTATCTTTTGTTTTGTATATTAAATTTATTTATTGATCTTGACCATTACTCGGATTACCGGTACTACTGGTGTGGCAGGATTACTTTCACATTTGCCCATTCCTTCTCGTTTAGCTGGCCAGCGCATTGTATTGAGCCACTCTCACCTCATTCAAGTCGGCCATGACTCTCCATTCCAGTGACAATACGGAATTGGCCGAATTCCGACGCCAATGGCAAGCTGAAGTACAAGCCAAAACGCAAGCGGGGCCGTCAACTCAGGCGGCCTCCGAAGAAGCAGAGCCTACTCTTTACGATAGTGGAATTTTAAAACAAGCAGAGCTCAGCACCCAACACCGTGACGCCCTGACGCTTTATTTGCAGGCCATGAGTTACGAACAGGAAGGGAATCTGGGAGAGGCCTTGCTGCGCTACCAGCGGGCATTTAAACTACATAGCCATGTGGATAATTTGTACCGGAAATTATGCACCACCAAACCACCCAAATCCACTGCTACCCGGGTTGAAACAAGCCAACAGCCGGTGGAAACGGATAGCCTAGCTGAAGACATGATCCGTTTACACTTGACAGGTACAGCTCCAGTCCCGATACATAGCACAGCGACGGATAACTATTATCCATTGCTCCCGGAAAATCCTTTGAAACCGTCCTATCTAGCATCCCTTCCCACCGAACTATGCGTGGTGATTCTTCGGCATTTGCTGGTTCTCGATCAAGCGTCGCTCGGTAAAGTGGCCCAAACATGCAAGTACCTGCACCAATTATCCCGTGATCCTTTGCTATGGCGGTGGGTGTGCGAGCTAACCTACTCCTCACCCGCACTCTACACTCCCGAAGCAACTGCATCGGATCCCTCAGAGACCTTGCGTGTTCCTTCTTGCAGAACCTCATCTACCGCTGCTCTCGCCTGGGATTTTACAGCCACAGAGTCCGTCTTGAACGGTCTGGATAGCAAGACTTCACATTCGTTGACCCAACACCTCGTTAAACAGGTACAGCAGGACCATCGGTCGGACTGGCGACGCATGTACATGGAAAAACCGCGGGTGCGCTGGGATGGGGCATATATTTCGACCTGCTACTATGTTCGACAGGGACGTACCGAAAACACATGGTACCATCCAGTTCACTTGGTCACGTACTACCGTTATTTTCGTTTCTACCCAGATGGCCGCTGTGTGAAGCTGTTGACCACCGATGAACCCAAAAAGTGTGTGCGACAACTGGGATTGAATGAGAGACGCAAGGGCTTAATGCAGGGGCATTACACCATCCGCAATAACCTACTTCATGCTACTCTCACAGACCCTACTCGTTCCCATATCACCTTTTACGTGGAATTGAGAATTAAAAGCACCGGTCGGCAACGCCATAACAAACTTGAATGGCTAACCTATAGTAGTTTTGACACGATCCGTGCGGAGGATTTAACCGAATATTCTCTGGACAACTTTCAGCCCTTTTACTATTCCCGAGTGCGATCTTATACCAGCTAATACTAGTTTTATACTGCCAAATATTGACATAATAAAACGCATAATATTGAGGTACACCTGATACACCATGAGTGAAACATTTTGAGCAGACGGCTGGGTTTTTGTATTGCAGGAGATGGTGATGGGAAAGGCGATACTTGTCACGTGGAGTGCCGCAATCTGAGATTGTTGTTTGGCAAAATATAACTGGGAAAAAATCAGCTAAATGAAACATGGCAACAAGTCTCCAACGCCTCGACTTTATCTCGAGTTTTTGACTTGAACTCGTCGTTGTTTTCTTGTTTTGTACTTCACCCAACCTGTCCCTGGTGTCGGTTAGAAGTTAGCTGCCCATTCCGCAGGCATTTTGCTGTCCCAAGTCTTGTTTCTCGCGTATTTTTTCGTTACTCTTTACACTGGAATAAACAATGGTAACCAGTCAGTCACATTACGACCACTATAGTGCTACCTTGGCCCAACTGGCTAAGCAGTGCCGAATCCTCACGTCGCTTATTGGGAATCCCGCCTTTCGGAGTTACAACGAAACCTCCACTTTAGTGTTTGACGATCAAGGGAACACATTGAAAACTTTGACCAGTAAGTTCACCAAAGATTGCAATATGTATCAGTTACTCAAAGCAGTCAATAACGTGGTTAGTCTTGACAAGGAATTGCGGGAACTACACTATCATGGTTGGTTCTGTTTTATATACTGCTGTTTGTTAGACTTTACCGTATGTTCCTGTGGAAACCAAAGGACAAGGGAATACGACTTTCCTTCGTCGGGACGATTTCTTAAACTGCTTGCTGGTAATAATACTTGCAACAGCATACTCGCTCATTCTTCGCTGGTAACTAATGGCATCATTGTTATATTTATATTTACATGTAACGTGCATATTCAATGGCTTAACAATACAGTGGATGTAACACATCAAATAGAGAACGAATGTACCAAGATTTCCCTTTCTTACAACAACGCTGACGTCTACGTTCTTGGTCAAGCATCATGTGACCGCCTATTGCAAACCCATATACCACTGGTGGTGTCCTTTCTAAAAACGTTTCCCAGGACGGCCGGGAAGACATTGCTGGACACATACTACGACCTGGTCACTACACTCCTTCAGACCCTACAGCAACTTGCAGAAGCTGTGAAACAGAGTTTTGATTTAACTGTCCAAGGGCAACCACGTAACCAAGGACTTGAGCAAAACGCCCGCAGCTGTGCCCAAAAATGTTGGGATGCGTGTAAGGCTTTACGGGAAGGACCTCATACCAACCAAGAAGCGGTACGGATGATTTGGCAACAGCATATTCTTCCCCTTGTGGAAGATGCGGAAAGCGAGCTTACAGAAGGTCTAAGGCCAGACACAGAAGTTACAAACGCGGTGGCTGATGAGGATGGATGGGATCTTTCAGGAGAAAATATTGAGAGTTGGCCTGAAGAAAAAAAACGCCTTGCCCAGACCATTCAGCGTACGGTTGGAGTAGTGGTTCAGCTATTTCGTAAGCTTCAAACCCCCTGCCTACAGTCACCGATCCGAGTTTCAGAGGATAGCAAAGTGTGGCTGGATGAATTGCTCACTCGAGGACGCGCCATCTCTGACCAAATCGATGCCACCGTCGCTAGTCTATGGGAAGGTGATGAAATGGAGGTTGTACAGTCAAAGTGGCACCAATTGCGACAACAGTCAGTGGACATCGCTCATCATGTCGTTATGGTGCAGAATTTAGACCGTCGTTTCCGCAAAGGACTTGAGGCCTTTGTTTGTGACCATTCAAAGCCCGACACAGATAAAACTGAAGCAGAATGAGAAATAAAAATAGTGAAACCCCACCCAGTGTGTAATAGTCCATTTTCGGATGATGAAATTGCTAATTACGGATGAACAAGGTGATTCGTCCTTTTAAACCTATCCTATCCACAATCCTTACAGTGAGAAATTCCCCCCTCAAGCATAACAACCGCTCTGGAAGTGGTGTAGGAAGGAAAATCTAGCACCAGAAGCCAGTGAATGCCTGGTTTACTTCACTTGACCCTACCCTTGTAATTGCCAAGCCAGGTCATTTTTACGAATAGTGACTTACAAGCCAGTGTGATGGGAGGAGAATCACAGCTTTCCCTGCCAGTGTGGTATTGAGAAAGGCCCACTGGACTAGCAAAAGCAACAGCCTCCAAAATATTTTCAGAAACAGTAACTTGGACATGTATAAACCAAGCCTTGCTTATGGAAGGAAGACACAACCAATGCAGATGCATAACCAAAGAAAGCAAGCGGAAACCAGCCATTAGTGTACAATTTCCAGTCAGTGTGGACAGTAGATTGGTCCGTTACCCCACACACATTTACAATGTCCGTTATTCTCCTGCGTCGGCGCCATATGACTCAAGTGCACCAGGAAAATGCGGGCAAGACAAGTGCAGTTGGCTAGTGCTGATAAAAGGATATAAAACTAGGAGCAAATCTTGTGGGGGCCCATTGCTTAGATTTCCTGTGCATAAATGGTAGAATGTGCCATTCCCTCGCCCTTGTGTTACCCCACTATATTTAACCAACCAAGGACGACCATTCCTTCCCCGATTTTTTTATTTATTTTTCATTTTCACTAGCGCTTTTTTTTATACCACAACACGTTTGTTCTCGGTATCGCCACAATTTTGGGGTACCGCTTTCTTCCTCTTTGTCATATTTTTATTATTATCCGAAACCACTGCGTTGAAATAACGTGTTCCGTCGGCACCCCCTACTTCTAACCATAGTTCGCTGAACCCTTTGCACTGCACATGACCCCTTCCACTATGGCAGCCCCGAGAATACTTCAGGAGCCCAGCTTTCACTTGGGGCCGGATAGGCCCATGACTTATAGTTTTTCTTCGGAAATTCTTAGTGCACTGGAAGTTTACATTAGTCAACTATCCCCCGACGACGAACCCGTAGGAACGGACGTCCAAGCCGCCCACCCTAAGTTGACTGGGGCCACACTAGCTTCCCACGGAATGTACACGGGTGACCAACCTCTCGCCACGGAAAGGGACACCTTCCCAAATCACTCACTCCCTAACACGTTTATCCTGACTGACGCTCACCACACGGACATACGGGATTCGTTTGAGCAACAAAATGTGTTTCGCTCCAGTTGTATCAGTCAACAGTCGGGTGGAAAGCAGGACCGTGGAGAAGCCCATACCAGTATTCCCACCCACTTGCAAAGCGAAGATAGTTCGGTGAGTAGGAGGGGTTCCACTGTGAAACGCTGGTCCCTCCCTTTCCGTCGCTCTCGAAACGAAGAGCCGGTCGATAAGGACGGTGCCCAACCCATCACTTGGAGGGCGTCCGCTCCGCCCGAGAACAATGGACAAGATCCCACTATAGTGTCCCAGAGTGCTACTCCACGCAAGCGCCACTCGTACACTAATTTTGTCCCACTCCAAAACAAGATAAAGAAGGCGGGTACGTGGACCAAGAAGAGTTTGCGGATGAGTCGTCATGCACCGGCCTCTGCCCCATCCCAGCGGTCGTACACTCCGCCCCCGCCAATGCCCCAGGAATTACCGACCACCCCGAAATCCGCTTTACCTTCTCCTCGAATGACAGAACCCGTTACTACACCGTCAGGTGAGGAAAAAAAGCCACGGCCAAATTTATCCTTTTGGACCAAGGTATTCGGTCCCTTTGTATCCTGTACTGGTCACTAGCTGCCACAAGGGATGCCATGCGACATTAATTTTAACTAGACTCTGAGCAAATGGCTTGCTGGTCAAATTTGTTTGGGGATAGACGCGCCCCACCCAATGATTATATTCCACCCAACGAATTATGACGCTCTGTGGCTGTGGATGCATGTTTAATTGTTATAGAGTAATTTACAGCCAGTTTGGAATCACTATTTTTCTTGACGCTCTGTTTCATAACTTTTATGTTTCACCAAGGGGGAAGAAACGTATAGATTATGTCCCATTCCCCCATGTACTTTAATGAGTTTCATATATGTCTAATGCTGCTTTGTTTATACAATTTTATGTACTGGCTTATGAAAATAGGTAAGTGTAGCTGGTCAGTGACCTACCACTTTCCTACTGACTGTTTCCCGTATGTTCCTTTTTTTTGAAAATGTCAATTTTTTCTATGCATTCTCGTTTCCATTCAGTTTTCTTTTTTTTTTTCACGTACATTTGCAGCATATTGTTTGCAATATTCAAAGTATTCATGGTTTGGTTTGGAAGCTATAATGCGAGCAATTTAAAACGGACTGTTTGCTTGTTTTGCTTTTTTTTTCATTGCAATACAAAGCCCCTTGTCATGAATAATCTACTGTGGAATTTCACCACCTACTTTGACGTTTAGTAACTATATTTCATTGTCTATAAACTGGTTTTTAATGGTATGATATTGACCCATCATACGGCATTTTAATAATTCATAAAAGTTGTCTGGTAAATTACTTTCTTATACGATTTCTATGCACCTGAGTTAAGAGTAATCGGGTCCTTGTCCGATTACTCAATTATGTCACCCATATACTTTCCCTGCAACAAACAAAAGTCACCAACAACAATTGTCAGCATTGGCGATACTAGATTTCTATTGAAGGGGACTATGGCCCTGTACTTCCTTCACCACTCGTTCGGAATACCTCACACCCACCTCAGCTAATCCTCGTCGAGCCTTCCAGCCACAGGATGAAACATGGTGACGCGCAATGCACTTTGTCAAAATACCATTAACGGGACTATGCCAAGGAGAGTGGTGAATACGCCTAGCCCTCCCTTTCATTGAGCATAAAAGTCTTAAAAATTCATCCAGTTTCTACAATGACCTGGTATTCGAAATTGATTCACGGATAGATCTACACGAGACTAGTAATAAGTGCCTAGAATATGTTGTGAGTGATGATGAACAAAGTGTGTAGTTCCAAAGTCAGCATTTCTGCGATTGCCGTGTTCCCTTTGCGATGGGTATGCCCTTGCCAATGAGTTCCACATACCCTCTTTTTTCGTGCCCCGCACCGTACCATATATTGTCCCTTATTCTTTAAAAATCAGAAGCTAGAACTAATGTAGGATAATGAAAGCA
>JANBPY010000295.1:0-12308 GCA_027577015.1 Dispira parvispora
ATGTCTTTTTTCCCTAAACTCAGCACAAGGGTATAATCTTATTGGAATCCTGCAACCAAGTATCCGTTGGAGTTGAGCGAGTTCCTTGTGGTATCATCTTCATTAAACTATAATGGTTGAGTTTTTACTGCGAAACATTACATAGTCAAAAAAGTTGGTAAAATTTATACCAGCCCATTTTTTTAAAGAATAAGTCAGAATCAAAATGTAAAAGGGTGACATTCTATTTCGAAATTTAGGAAAAACAACCCCTAAACTGCTACGTTTGTACTGGATTGGTTTGGTAACAATGAATAGCATTTTTAAGCTTGCCTAAATTCGATCAACTATGCGGTACACATTCTTTAGCGTTAGGAATAGACTCCAAATTCACGCAAGCCAGTTGCTTTCGTTTATGAGTTAAATTGGATATCATCTGCAGTAAACCGTTTATTCACGCTGTTATCATACTGCTCCACCTGGAGTTTAGTATCTCGTTTTAGGCATTTATTTTTGTCGTGGATTACTCATACTTGAACCGTGAATTAACTCATCTTGTTTGACCTTCAGCATTATATGGCAGAATTTGTTGTGTGGTTTATAGTTTTAAATTGCGAAGCCCGCTATGCTGTTGAAATTATACTGTGAATTTCGCTGTGATTTATGGAATGAAACTATTCTATTTGCTATTGTAGGGTGTCAAATATTAAGAAAAAAATTAAATGGAGAATAAGTAGTGAAATTTAATGCCAAAAGGATTATATATGAGATGTACATTTTGTGCTATTAGCTGGCATCATTAAGTACAAGTTCGCTTACCTTGAGAATCGACATCTCTCTTGTTTCTAGCGGCATTATTAACTGTAGCTATTAATGGATCTGATACTCAATATCTCTGAATCCCATTCGAATCGCAAGACCCATCCATGCACACACCCATATTGGGACACAATTCATTTACGGTGGCCTGCTACCTCATTTTCATGGTCGTACCCACTAAGCCATCGTTTATCTTTAATTTACCCTGTTTTCATTATTTGTATGTTCTCACATGTGTAATCCCAGGGCTTAGAATTTGGTGTGTAAAAAAGGGGTAAAGCCTTTAGTAGACCAAGTGATTTAGTTGAAAACAGTGGTATGCATGGCTGTACATAGCCAATACACTAAGCTAGGATGAACGACATCTCAGAGCAGGGGTAAAGTAGCCAGAGGGTGAGCACTAAATGCGCAAACTGTACAGCAGTGAATGGCTTCATGGAAATTCGGAAGCACATGAAATACGCCGTGACTAGTGCCAGAGTACAGCGGAGTACCAGTAATGTGATTTGACTCCATCAAACGTCCTGTTTTCACTATAACCCCAGTCTAATCATCGACTTGAGCAGCAGCACCTCAATCTCTTACATTTGGGTCATTACCCGGAACCTTGGGGGGGGGTTTGAAGTATCTCAACGCAGGCTAACCCAGGCGAGATAAAATTTGAAATCCATTTTTTACAAGATGACCCTGGATTTATAACTGCGCTCTGCGGCATGTAGACCAAGTTGTTTATAGTTTAGCATCTGGCGAGGTAATCTTTTCGGTAACTACACATTTGCCAATTTCAAAGCATTTTGTGGCGAACTGATTTTCTTGAGGCATTCCGTTTCATGGCATTATAAGGCTTAGCAGTTAACTCAAATTCGCTGTAAATCCACCAAAAAAATTACACTCCATGTTCGCGCTTATAGTGGTATATGGTTTCATTGACGAACTCATAATCGCTAGTTGCTGTGGCATAAAGCAGTTGAGGTAATTAAGTTTGGTATTTAGCAGTTTACGTTGTATACGATTACGTACCGTATTGATAAAGATGGATCCATGTTTATTATGACATAGGCAACCAGGAACCATTAAATTTCACTATCATCAGCATTGCTTACATTTAGCATGTTTTATCAACAAAGCAGCTAAGAAATAATTTACTGTCGTAAAACCCTGTCGTTGCCGTGCCACACAGTAATTTTCTGTTGGTGTATCTCCAATGGAACATTAATTTGCATTCCACGGAAATATGTGAAATTTCTTTTACCCACCGATTGATACGCATAGCCACTAGGGTGACGGGTTTCCCCCTCACTTCCAAAGCGGTTAACCCAACCACCTCCTGGTGCCCTGCTTGTCTACTCTGTTTACGATAACATTCGAATTATTCCAAGCGATACTAGATTTTGCTTGTTTTGATTTATGTTCCTTAATTTGTTTGCACCGTGCGACTTGTACTTATTCGCTCTAGTACGCGTTAATTTTTAAGGACAACAAGCACTGTTTGGGACAGATGGATTCGCAATGGAAGCGACGCGTGGCCTACTTTTACGATCCGGATGTGGGTAATTATCATTATGGGGCAGGGCACCCCATGAAACCCCACCGTATACGCATGACTCATAGTTTGGTGATGAACTATGGCCTCTACAAGGACATGAGCATCTTCCGCGCTACCCCCGCGAATAAAGTGGAAATGTCCCAGTTTCACACTGACGAATATATTGATTTTCTACATCGGGTCAGTCCTGAAACGTTGCAATTGCACGCCCGTGAGCAGGGAAAGTTTAACGTAGGAGACGATTGTCCCGTATTCGACGGTTTGTTTGAGTACTGCTCCCTTTCGGCGGGGGGTTCCATGGAAGGGGCCGGTCGCCTCAGTCGCGGATTATCAGATATCTGCGTCAACTGGGCCGGAGGCTTACATCACGCAAAGAAATCCGAGGCTAGTGGATTTTGTTATGTCAATGATATTGTGCTGGCTATCCTAGAGCTGCTGCGTCACTTTCCACGCGTCCTTTACATTGACATTGACGTGCATCATGGTGACGGAGTGGAGGAGGCCTTTTACACCACAGACCGAGTCATGACGGTAAGTTTCCACAAGTACGGTGAGTTTTTCCCTGGTACGGGTGAGTTACGGGATGTGGGTGTGTCCAAGGGCAAATATTATAGCGTAAATTTCCCCCTGCGAAGCGGTATCGATGACGACACTTACCAGCGGGTATTTGAACCGGTCATTCAGCACGTTATGGACTGGTACCGTCCCTCAGTGGTAGTGCTCCAGTGCGGTACAGATTCCTTGGCGGGTGACAAACTCGGCTGCTTTAATCTCTCGATGAAGGGCCACGCCAAATGCGTGGAGTTTGTTCGGAAACTTAATGTTCCCACTTTGCTGCTGGGTGGTGGCGGGTATACCATCCGGAACGTATCCCGCGCGTGGACCTACGAAACAGGAGTTGCGGTCGGTAAACACCTGGGTCCCGAGTTACCCATGAATGATTACATCGAATACTTTGGTCCGGAATATACCCTCGATGTGCCCTCGAGTAATATACGCAACGATAATAGCCGGGAATACCTTGATCGGATTATGACGCAGGTTCTAGAAAATCTGGAACATACTCGGTTTGCCCCCAGCGTACAAATGCAGCACGTACCGGGAGATAGTCATTTGGAAGATAATATGGACGAAGATGAAGTGGATAAGGACGAGCGTTTGCCTCAGAGCATGTTGGACAATCGCGTTGTACCAGAAAACGAATATGAGGACGATGCAGACGATCAGCACGATCCTACTGGCTATCGTATTAACACCGGTCAGACGAATGGCCGAGCTGCCGAGGAGGTGGACCATAAAGAGAACATGGGCGTAACGGAAGGCTCTGTCACACCGGCGTCTAAGGTTACTCTTCCCTCCTCGACTGTAGGAGATCAGGTACCCGAAGTTAAAGATACAATAGTGCCCACTGAGGGCCAGGCCAAAGAAACTCCTATTCCTGAAAGCGAGGCCAGCCAGACTTTGAACCAATCGGTTGAAAGTTCTGAGAACGCAGTGGCCCATAGTGATGCTGCGACAACTTCAAGATCACCTGTTGATCAGTCTACCACGTCAGCTCTACCAACTGACGCGGCAAAAGGTCAGGGTGATGCAAAACCCGTTGATGAACAAAATGTTACAGGTGGGCCTTCGAACGATCCTGGCAAGCCTGCTGACCAAGTTGCCCCTATGGTCACAGACACAGAATCTAACGACTATGAAATGAAACCGAAAAACGAGGTCGACACGAGCGATACAACAGCAATGGATACAGCACCTTGACTGTCCTCTCAAGGTTACTGTGTACGCCTACGTGTAGCGCTACCAGGGATTTTGATACGCTCACGTCGGCTCTGCTACGTGTTCGCCTTGATGCACGCTGCTTTTTTATTACTTTCCGTTTCAACCTCTACTTATGGCCACCTCAGTACTCCAAGGGGGTGTCGATGTTAATGCAGAATTGTTTTTCATTTATAGTTTGTGTCCTTTGCTGTAGTTTTTTTTTAAATCACATTTGTGGTTGTTTATACCTGTATGCTGTGTAATTCAATAAAAGTTGGGCAAAGACGTATTGCTTTTAAACGTAGGTACAGCTGTGTAGCTTGCGATGAACATTTTATAATCATTCGATAGCATCGCGCTTTCAAGTAGGAAATATGTGCACCCATGTACGAGCTATTGTTTGGCTGCAAGATTTTGACCTACAAACCCCAAACAGTTTATCGTGGCTTGAATATAATAATGCAAAAGCGATGCTTGTTAGTTTTCTAACAATTGCAGCAGAATGGGAGAATATAGAAATGAAAGGAAACCGTGTTAGACAACACGACAAACGATAAACTATGAAAATTTTGTACTTTCTTCCTTATGCGCTATTTTGTTACGATTGTCGACTGGAAAAGGGTGGGCTAGTGACGTTTCTAGTGGACTTATCTCCAGCTTCCCGTGTTCAGTGGTTCTTTTTCTTGGATGTCAGAACATTGTCATACTATGGTTGTTTGTGAGGCTTACCCTTCACGTTGGCAGTCATGCTTTTGTTATCACACTTTCGTTAAGGTCCTCCTTCTCTCTGGCGCATTTGCTGGTAGATATATCCCGGTTTAAATTACGGTACGACTTTAACAAACGGAGGGTGCCACAAAGTAATAATAATTTATATTACTACCCTCGATATTACCCTTCCAGTTGTAACAATGTTGAGAAATGATGCAAAGGTTCCAAAATTAGCTGTTGTTCGATTTCCGGCTAGAATAATATTTGCTTACATTTTCTAAGTATGCAAAGCAATTTCGTGACTACAAACGGCACTTGTCATTCAAACTTCTGACTGAAGGATATAAAAACACCAAGGAATACTCCCAATACATGATGCTCTGCATCTTTATTTTCTTCTGCGCTATTTTTTCACTATTTTAATCCATTCCATTACTTGGCAGCTTGCCACTTTCTTCCATAAAACTCCGGTTGTACCATGGATAATCACCAAGACTATCCGAATTCTGCCTTTCTTTCTGCCATAACGTGGTCCTCTGTGGTATTTCCCCTTTTCGAAAAGCTTTTACCCCTTCTCAAATGGCTTACGCTGGTCCTGTGCTTTTCACACATAGTGGTACTGGTCATGTATATCGAATCTTTACGTTTTAGATGGAAGAGATGGTTATCCCAAGTTTCCATAGAAATTAACCAGGTGCAAAGATTCTGTGATCCCCTGATTATCACAGGGATTGTGAATTACACAGCTGTGAAAGCCATCCACGAGTTCCACATGTGCAGCAATTCCCTTCACCCAGGAATTCTAGTGTTTACCGACATGCCAGTTTCGGTCGACCTCCGGGACTATATCTATCAGTGGCCTCACCACATCCGGCTAGTGGAGGTCACAACTATAAAACAAAATATTTTAGCTAAAATCAACTCGCCTCATAGCCCGGTTATCGTAGTTAATGATTTCCAGAATTCCTTTAAAGATAAGCTGAAAGCAATGCAAATGGATGATGTGTGCGCTCTTACAGCAATGGAATTCAAGGATTACAAATTGAACCACGGGGCCGATACTTTGAAAATTATTGTGCAGTTGCTCCTCACGAAATATGGGGACACGTTCACAGGTAGACTCGGGGTTGCAGTGGTCCATTTGGATTCGCTATATACTACCATGCTTGCCAACGCCGCTGCTTCCCCTGGGTTTATTGTGTTTCTCACCGCCATGATGTTCAAATCGGGTAATTTTAATGCCTTGTGGTCCAAACTTGATCGGGAAATACAGAACATGTTTTTAGATAGTATGCAATCGCTAGACATAAAATCCCACTCACCTATGAGGCTTCCTTACTCGTTCACAACCTTTTTGGGACTTTTAAATTCCCTCGTATCAAACGGTGACGCGATTGAGAAAGTCGGTGCTTGCTCCGACGACTACAGCAGCGATGATCCCAATGCACCAGAGAAATCCCAAGATGACGAAATTTTGTTGGGGCCCATCGCCTTTCCCACACGTACAGCACAAAGGGTATCGGGGATGGGTAATAGTAGAACTATCGCTCGGCAATTCCATCAATCATTTCAGCACTGTGGACAAAATAACAATTCGCGTGTTACTTTTCATCCTTCAAAACTGAGGGTTAACTCGAAACTATTTCGATCAACCTTGGACATACTGGAAAATTACCACCCATGCCACCCAAATTCAATGGTGTTGCCTACTAGTTTGTCAGTATCTCCGGTGACCACTTACGTTAGTGGTAAGAATAACCAGCCACAGTCAGCAAATGGCAACTCAACACACTTGTCCCCCAAGTTCGACCCGACCAATACTGGTCACGTTTTGGTGTACGACTGCCTTGGAAAGTGCGAACGCCTTATCCTACCACTGATTAGAAACCTACGTCTGGCATACAATGACAGCGCCTTACCGATCGCTATAGTAACCAAAGCTTCACTATTTCGTAGCCAGCGACGTCATATTGCGGAATTGAAAAACGTACATTGGGTGTATGGAGATGCAGCGGATGAAAACTGTTTCCCCCAAATAGACGTAGAAAATGCTCGGTCGGCCATAGTGCTGGGATGCGTTCCTGATTGCCAAGGTGAGAAACCGAATATCCGTAAGATAGCTGACAGTATTCGGAAGAAGAATGGATCCATTCCGGTTATTACCTGGTGTGTGCATACCAACAGTGTCCTGGGTGACCTTTGTACGGTTCAAGGTGCGTGCAAGAAAACTGACCAATTTCTGCGTGATGATGCTTCCGGGCTAATGTCAGGGGAAAGAATCCCTCTGGGATGGCATGACTACCTGTCTTGCTTGCCTATCGCTCATATTGACCAGATGATCATGTCATTCTTTTACGGCTATGTAGCAAGTACAATGTATTGGACCACAACAAAATTGGGTGCATTGTTGGGGCATATTCCCGAGCGTCCTACGAAATATAGCTGTGGGGCAATCAATGCCGCACTGAAAGAAAAGTCAATTTCGTTTCTGGGAGTGCGGCATAGTCACACCGATGGTAACGGAAATGTGGCACATTGGGTGTTGCCCCGTCCGCCTGCTAATCATATGTTGCACTGTGAGGATGTCCTCATTGTACTAGTACCTCGCACCACTGACATCAAGGAGGTGACCATTGACATTTCTATATGAAAAATATGTGTAGGTACATGTATGTATAAGTTATTCCTTGTAATTTGGATATGAATAAACTTTTAACCTAAAAAATTCAATTACACAGGTCCATTTAGTAAAGGATATCGAAAAGAAAGGCAGAATCTTTGAACGACAGGGAGAGGATTACCAACGAAAAAAATCACTCAGTGAATACCAAATCATCTATCATATCCCCGTCCTTTTCCGACAAGTCAATGTCATTGATTTGTATATTGTCTTGGGTAGCGTCTGGAGGGATGGGGACCAAAGGGGTCACATTGGCCGCCATCGTCATATCCTGGGTGTACAAACCATTGTATTCGGGCACGAATTCCGAGGTAGCAGGGGGATTGTACGAATAATTGTAGGTTTGCTCATGCAAGTACCACAATCCCTTTCTCGTGGGCACATTGGGCGGCACAGTGTCTGAGTGCAAAGTACCAGGTGGACAGAGATGTAACGTAGCGTGGATATCGTAACTGCGCTTATCATTTACCACACAATGCATGGTACCCTTGATAACCTGCTGAGAGTTTACGGCCAAGGGTTCCTGGAGCAAAAACCGTACCTGCTGCCAATGGGTCCGCGCTGCGGCAGGGCTGGTGGACATGTTCACGGTTACTCCGTTGGGAACATGGGTGGGCGGACTAAAGGCCAAATCAAACCAACCCGCTATACCGTGCACAATACCAGTGTATGTGCATACCCAGGTAAAGGGGACGGTGAAATCCTTCAACTCGTCCAGGGTTACCTGAGCAAAATCCACGTTGTGGTGTCCGGGGCCTGGGCTGGCTACCAATGACCGTGGGTCAAAGTAGCCCACCACGGGCATCCGAAAGTACTCGTCCAGTGCAGCCGGATACAGAGGGTTTAGATCCACTCCGTAAAAGGCTGACTGTTCCCAAAAACGCACCTTGGTCATAGTCTCCATCCACAAGGCACTGTCCGTAAACGGTGCTAGATGAATGGTACCATGGGATGGCAGGATAGCGCCCCCGGGTTTGAGGAACTTGTTACGGGCAAAGATAAATGACTCGAGCATCCGTTCGTGGACCAACAACACGCCAATGGGTTCGGATATAATGACATCCACGGGCGGGATGGAAATATTGGGATCCTCCATTTTGGCATTAACAACTTGAATCTTGCCATGCAACCAGGGATTGCGCGGTTTAAGCCGGTTAGGATCCGCGGCGTCCAGTAACACGTGGATATTCTTGGCCATATCTGATGCTTCTACGGCATACACCTGCTTCGCACCGGCTTGCACTGCGAAATAAGACAAAATGCCAGAACCAGCCCCCACATCTAGTACCACCTTGTCCTTAAATACCGCGGGTCCGTTTTGCACAATGGCGGATTGGTACGTAGATGTACGTACGTAATCTTGAAGCATATTTTGCTATTGATGGACATATCCTCCACGAATCATTGAAGCCAGTAGATTGTGGAAAATTACACAGTATAATAATTAGTACGCAATGATGGTAGCTTTACAGAAAATTGCTGTAGTAAGAATTATGGCGTTTTACCTTGGTACATTTTTCGTCGTGCAAACCTCGGCGCTTTGGATACTGTAAATATCCTCCGCAGCTCGAATGGCTTCACTCAAATTTGTGAGCCTTCGACACATAAAACCTCGTGCCGAAAAAGACGTAATGTAAACACATGTAAAGGTACCACCTGAGAAAGGGTTACAATGGTGACGTCCGCGTTTGTCCTACCTGGTGTTGAAGTTGTCCATAGTATTGGAAATACGCCGGATCACGCGGGTTTTCGGCTTCATCCGTTTTGCCTCGTGTTGCCTGATTGGCAGTGGAGCCATCTGCCCGATTGCCTTCCGAAGTCATGGCGTGAATTTTCTTTTTAAAAAAACAGGAACCGTGTAAAATAATAAAAGGTCAAGCACGCTCAACACAAAATCAAATAACACAGCGTTACAAGACAGAAAACCCCGCCAGTGTTTTTCGTCGCCGACGAGCAAACAGAATCGGGCAATGGCTGAATGGGGAGAAGCAGGCCTGCAGTTTACACTCGTTGCTTTTTCTTAAAAAAATGAGTCCAAGTTTCAGGAAAATAACATGGTATTTTTTTTTCTTTTTGTTCCGTCATTGAACAAACACACTAGCACTAAATGGAAAACGAACCATAAACAAACACACCCCGATGGCATCTTTACAGAGGACCACAATACATTCCCTGGTTACATATCAAGTTATTTAATACAACAAATAAACCAATACAAAAAGATTATAAACGAACAGCAATTCAACGTGAATTAGGCCGAGCACCTTACAACACGAACGGTATAGATGTGATAACTTTCTTCCCCCTTCAAATCACGCAAAGCAAACGTTTCCCAACAATCCATGTGAACAAACGTCTGGCGATCAGGAAAAAAAATACAAAAAGTAGGCGTAGACAGTAAGTTGGGCAGTACTCAGAGTAACCCATCACCAGATGTACTACAAAACACAGCAGGAATAAAAGAGTGGTATTCAAAATTAGAGACGATGAAAATGATGAGGTCCTCATCTCTCCTTTGCGAAACTTTAAAACATGTTTCTCAGTACCAAATGAAACAAGCGCAGTCTTTCACATGGCCTCACACTTCGTTCAATTAGGACATGCTTTAGGCAAAGGGTTTCTTATTAATCCAACGCTCAATCATATCCGCCGAGGCCTCAGGCTGGTCGTAAGGAACCATATGGCCCGCTTCAAAGACACGTAAAAAGGTAAAATTGTCAACGGAACGAACTTCCCCAGCAGCCTTTGCGTCAGCCAGCTGCCAAGATTGGTCCTGAGCATCATTAAAGGCCTGCTTGCCCGACCACGGCAGTTCCAGCGTCCAGGCCTTGTTACCGTACCAGTTGCAAATAAAATCAGCGTCACCAGCGTACACCAACACACGAATACCAAAGTCCAACATATCTGGCAACATACGCATATAAGGCCGCATCCAGTCCCCAGCGAGTTGGAACCCGAGATTGACGTTCATATTGCAGCCCTGGAATTTGTCCACCTCTGCACCCAGATCCTTCATCACTTCAGGACGGTTCATGTACTTTTCAATGGCTTCAATAATCGGGTAACACAACTGACCGCCCTTACACTTTTCGCGTACGTCATAAGGGTTCAGACCGGATTCTTGGTAGGGTCGGATAATTTTGGCGTTACATTGCACCGAGGCTGGCACACAGCTCAGAGCACTCTCGTGATCATAACATTGTTGTATCAACCGGGCACAGGTGGGAAATCCTTCGTCCATACGACGACAGGCATCCTTGCCCAGTACCGAACCGTACGACGAACTGCAGGCCATGGTAGAGTAGTACTTGTACTGCACCAGTTCATCGACCAACCCATTGCCAATGCCCAGACTTTCCAGGTTGATCACCTCCACGCCCTTGACGCGGAGATCGTGACCCAAGGCCGAGAATTCGTCCTGGAGGTGGAGATTCATGTCAAACACCTTGCGACCAATAGCGGGGACATAATGACCTCCGTAGGATTCGCCAAAGATGTGAAAGGGCAAAGCGGCGTATTCATTGAATTTCTGGAAGAATATTTGTAAAAACGCGTACACGTCTTCGCTGGCGGTAATCGAATTGAACACACCCTGGCCATGGGAATACCCGACATTCATAGGCTGGTCCAAAAATATGAGATTAGCCCGGTTGTTCCAAGAGTGCGGATTAGGCAATAGGCCATCTCCTTGGCCGTTGACGCGACAGGGACCCAATTCCATTAACAAACCGGTCATGGAGGAGCACCCGGGTCCCCCATTTAACCACATAATTACGGGATCACTGGTGGGGTTGTTACGAGAAGCAAAAAACCAAAAGTAAAAGTGCTTGTTCTGGCCCACGTCCAGGTAGCCTGAGTACTGCTTGACAGTGCTGTCACACAACTGGGGCTCCCGAATACGCAGCTGGTACTCGGGAAAGGCGGGGTGTTGAGCCACTGCCAGCCACTCGCCGCCGTCGGTATCATCGGTGCTCTTGGTGTGGACCGGAGTCGTACCAGCCGACATTTGCTCCGCTTCTTCGGACCACACATCTGGGCCGTCCACTACGGGTGCGGGTTGTTGGTTATGATGGGCAGCGTTTAATTTCAGCGTAAGCTCCTCTTCTTCCCAAGAGAAGACGAGCTGCTGTTGTCGGGCCAAACTGCCCTGAGCCCAGCCCAGGGTTAGAGCGGAGAGCAGCAGTGTGCGGTATAGCATGGTACTAGCAAACAGTTACTCTCACAAGAGCAGCACGATGCCAAGTATGAGAGAGTGGGATTGCTGGTAAAGGCTGAGGATACACACGCGTCTATTGCACTGCCAGGCCACTTAAAACAACAACAAAACTAAGGAATGGTGGTGAAACTTGGCACTGCTACGAATATTACACAAGGTATTCAGAAGCAACAAAGGGAAATGGCACTGTCCAAGTTAGAAAAAACCAACGCAATGCACAGGTATGATAACTACAAGAAATAGAAAGCAGTGTTATTCTACATAAATAGACAAAGGGTGATGCTATCTGACTCATAAATAACGGGAAAGAATGAAACCGAGGAGGTGTCAGCAAGGAAATAAAGAACACAGGATAAATCAGTTTGTATAACCAATCCATAGATACTGTCTCCTGGAACTACTCATTGTCAGCTGACGTAAGCACAAAGGCAGATCATCCCTCTCACAGCAGAGAACGTAGTATCTACCGGCACATCGCTTGTTCCAAGCCACAAGTATGGCCGATCTTTTCCCCAATTGACCGAGGGGTGAGTGCAAGCCCTGTGAGGGTGACTTGCGAAAAAATGATGCATTTTCATTTGCCTTTATAAACTAGA
>JANBPY010000296.1:0-12302 GCA_027577015.1 Dispira parvispora
GATTACGGGTGCGAAGACTTGGTATTCCCATCCTTTGTCAGGTCTTTTGGGTGGGGCAAAGGTGCCAAATTAGCTGCAGGGGATGTGGTGTACGGCTTGGTGGCTTTACTTAAAGGTGCTGGGACTCCCGGAGTAGGGGAATCCACCGCTATGAGCGGAGCTGCTCCAGAGGATATCACCGGTACTACATCACGAACTTCCAGTCAACCTTCGGCAACGGTAACGCCTAGTGAGCAATCATCGAACCCATGGAAGTCGATGGTACCCTGGCGTGATGCAAGCGATGTATCCATGGGAACAGCCGATCCCGCGGGTCCTTTAGATTGGTCATCAGGTGCGGTCCAGGCCAACAATGGTGACTATGACGGAGCCTGGCTTCGAGGGTTTTTCACCGCATACGATTCCCTTTCCAACCTAGATCTTTTGCAAAGCGGTATTCGTCTGGCGATGAAATTTCAACAAGCAATCGTACAACAGGGCGTGTCCATTATCGAACGACGGTCCATTAAAACCCTACGGTCGTTTCGGTTGGCCGTACTGACCGACACACAACCACTGTTTCATCACCCTTTAACGTTGAACCAGTTGGCCCTGTTCCTTATGGACGCCCTCAAGAATAACCGTAAACATAAAAAATCGTTACCGTTTGTAGTGGCCTCGATGATTCCCTCTCGGAATACTTACCTGGTGGCGGGGTTGGCTGGTGACGCCCAGTATGATTCAGTAAGGGCCGAAAGAAACGCTGCCCCTAAAACCGATCGTTGTAATCCGTTTGGCGTGGCATTTCAGGAAACCGCTAATCGCACCGGTGCTCGCATTAAACATGATAGTTTTGAAAGCTCCGTGGTGGAAATATCTGGACCGGATCTGCTCACGTTTATCGAATATTTGCATTTATATCTGTAACGTTTGGAAGATCAGGTTGATGGTATTTCCTTTCGTCTCACTTTCTTTTTTTAAAAAAAAAATTGTGTAGACCTTGCTTTATGGTCTGTATGCTGATAACGTACACAATGCCCTATCAATATCATGGTAAATGTGAATAAAGTCTGCGATCCAACAAGATGATCCAATATAGTTGACGTAATCATTTCAAGGCTTTGCGTCTTCAAAGAGTAATCATGATGTTTATTATCCGATAGCACATTGAACTTGGACCATGGCACTGCATGTATAGTCTTTTTTTTCATTCAACAGGTACCTTTTGGCACACATAACAATAATGATAAACGGTGGGAGTATAGATCACGTCGTCGATGTGTTCTTTGGGTGCCTCAACTGGATAGTATTGCACTTGCCAACGGTATTGTCCCTGGGCAGGAGTTAGGTCTTCAAATGATCGATGCTGCGAATAAGAAATAGAGATCCAAAAACCACCCGGTTTAAGCATCTGCATCACCTGCTGCGCAAGTTGTTGGAGCAGGGGATGGTCCTCACTATCCCCGCAACAAATAGCGTCCGCTAAAGTTTTATCCAAAACGACGTCATACTTGACTTGGCCCAAATCCGGGTGACTCGTCATAGCCAAACAGTCGGCCGTTAACCATTGTAGGCAAATTTTGGTACTAAACGTATCCACGTGCTTCCGAAGAAACTCCTGAGACCGACGACGCATACGGTCCACCACGGTTGCGCTATAGTCCACATTGGTAATGTCAACGTAGCCACAACTGACCATGTCCAGCGCCAAGTTGGAGTTTCCACAGCCAAGGTGTAAAATACGGTCCGACTTGTTTACATGGCGTTCGATAAAAGGTGCGAACCGACTAAAGTCGCCCAACCACTCGAATTGGTCTTCATTGGCAAAGCGTTCTTCCCAATATTCTTGTTTGTGGTAATCTACGGGACAAAGGACCATTGTACCAGCGTATGGGCGGAATAGCAGTAAGTCATCCGGTGAGTAGGAAGTAGCCAATGCTTAACTCGGTAAGTAAGCGAATAAAGTTGAGGATAGTTTGTTTCCGAGGTACGCTGCTGGCAGTTAAATATCCCGAGCATGATGGGACACTCTCGCTCGTACAATTTAATTTTTCTCGGGTACTCTTTTCACATTCGTTTTTTTTTCTCTCGAACGACCAGTGATGATACACTTGGTATGACATCAGAGTGCACCAATCACAGTATGCCTATTGTCAACTCCCCATTGCCTCTGTACCTCTGAAAAATGCCGAAGTGGTAGTGGGGTATTCTGCTCAGCTCTCTCGCTCTCGGTTATACACCATTCCATGTTTACTACTTCTTCTAAACCATTACATCTCATTCTTTTCAAGTCATAGCGTGTATCTAGGGAAAATTTTGAAATCAGCCCAAAGAGAACAGGTTTATACTGTTTACAAAAGGGTCATAGTTGTAAATAGTGCCCAAGGCATATTGAAATAGTCAAACAAACGCAGATCGACGTAAAAATAACAAGAGACCAAGTAACTCCGTTAAAATAGGGCTCTTGAAGATAAATAAATAAATGATGATATGAAGTTGAGGTTAAGTGAAACGTATCCCGAATTCCCAACAGCTAGTTACAAGTGACTTTTGCCAACTGAGTCGTTGCGGTGTACTAACCCATGGTGGATGAACCGGGCCACTTCCTCTGCCACAGTAGATGGTGTTTCCATGGGCACTAAATGACCAGTATTATCCATAATGGTCATATCACTCAAAGGGGAAACCGCCCGGTATTGCTTTGCATTTTCCGGCGAAATGTAGATGTGGGACTTGGCGCCGATCAGTAAACGCAGGGGGCACTGCACCTCGTTGATATGGTCCCTGACCCATACTGCCCCTACTTCGCTTGCTTTAAATACGGCGTATTCATGCTCCGGGGGACATTTAAGGACGAGCCCCGAAGGTTGCTCACCCGATTTAGTAGGCCTTAATCCATGGCGAATGTGTAATTCTCGTACTTTCGGGTCCAAAACTTTGAAAAACGGGTGGTTGTTGAAATAATCTGCGGCTATTTCTTGAGTTTCCCAGTGAGCACGGCGTTTCAGTACGGGCCTGAAATCCATGGAAAAGAAATGTTCCGCATTAAATGCAATCGCAGGGTCTATACTAAGCACAGAGGCAAAGGTAAAGGGGCGCAGCACCTCGGCAAGAACCCTTCGTTGAGCATAATGTTCGATGTACAAATTTGGTATAGCATGTTCAAAAAAAGGAGGTTAAGTCAGTCAATGTTAAAAACCGTCACGGTACATACCCGTGTTTTTGCTAGACACATTTCTCACCCTCAGACCAAAACAAGCTGTGCTGATACACCTCACCATTCCCTGTCTACTTACATACTACTACCGCCGTAAGAATGCCCCGCTCCAATCAAAGTGGTGTTTTCACTCAGCTGTGACGCAATTGCCAGAATATCTTTGGCGTTATCAGCCCATTGGACTTCTGCGTAATGCCAGATGCCATACCAGAGATAACACTCCCCACAAGTTAGTAAACAGTTGGTAATAATTACTCAGTTTTAAAGGTATGCCTACCGACACTCGTCGGAATCATTAAGAATAAAACGAGTCCCCGCTAGGTGTTTGTACTCGGTTTTTTTGGTGTCTACCAAATCCACGCTTCGTTGGAGCACTATGGTAACCACCGTGGCGTATCGTTAAACTAGAAAATTGGTCTACCTACCTCTTTTAAAAAGCAGTGATTCGTTTAATGCAGCGCTGTCACCGTGATCCCAAACATCGTACGTAACAATTGTGTCAATATGCCAAGGCACCTGCCTACCTTTGGCAACGGAAGCCAAGTAAGGGTTAGGCAGGTGGGTGCAAGGTCGGGTAGATAATTTCTTCAATGGCTTACGCTTAGCCTGCTCGCTATCCAACGCCAACATGGCAATAACCGGTTCCCACACTTCCTTATGGAATCCGTTAGCGTGGGCCAACAGCAAAGAAATGGGCTTGCTGGAGGACAAGGGTACTTCCTTGCGAAGAGGTCGAAACCACTTGGTTACGATACGGCGGGAAGCATCTCCACCTTGAAGTATCTTTGTGGTAATAGCGAACCGATCCATGACATTTAAAAGTGAGGTGGTCTTTTAAAGGATAGTGTAATCGGACAGAAGATAGAAAGTGATACCAATATAAATAAACGTAGTATTTAAAAAAAGCACCCTCACATGGAAATAGTTAGGCATAACGAATTTAAAACCAAAAAGGTAAAGATAGCAAGTCTCTGCGGGTTTTACGGGGTATTTATAAGAGATGAAATTTGACATCTGATGAAAATATCTACCCTTGATGGTATGAAAGTATAGCCATACCCTCCAGTGTCCCTTTTTGCACTGTGTTTTACATAACAGTGGATTACAGCGATAAATGCAAACTGCATCCAATAGTGAACGTTGCAGTATTCCGTCAAAACTCGGGATGGGGTAACAGACGACAAATGGTAGTAACCACAGATTTCCACTTTTATCAGGGTTAGCCAGTAATATTCTTTAACAAAAGCCCTTGTTCACGTTAATAAGCTTTTTTTAGCCCGTGAAAATTTTTAAGCCCTTTTAAAATTTCCAAAGCAGTAGCGATATTTTTCTGATACGGTCGATCATAGGAGCGGATCAACGAACTATGAAATCCTTATTTACTATTGCTATCGGCGGACTAAAATTCCTCATACCCTCCCGAATGTAACTGATCATGGTATTGTAATAAATCACAGGAGGGGAACTATGAGTTCATCTCCAGTGATTATAAGAAGGACCTGCTTCATTTCGCTGAAGTTGCCATAAATGGAATTTTAGAAGCCAGGGGTAACCGAGGAGGTGTGCAGGCTACGCTGACGTGTAATGCAGCATGGCGACCTTGGAGTTGCCAGGCAGCAACCTTCTATGTAACCTACGGACTCATCCATTGTGTTCCTACCCCCCCCCCCCTCTGAGGCGATTCTCGAATGTAAAGAAGAAATGTGCTCCTGGCCATTCGATATCCTTATGTGTTAAGTAAATTACTTGGTTTATTCTTATATCTTACCCGATTGAATTTACTGTTACTGATAATCCCACTCGGTTTGTTACAATATCCGTCAAAGAATTCAAGCCCAGTAGGTTAAATTTCTATGACCATCGGGTAAATCCTACAAGGAATACGAAGGTTTGACTGTAGTGTCTTGCATAACGCTATTTTTAAAGGCGCTTCTTTTTTCCTCCAAAGTCAATACCCGATGAAAATTCATCGGCGTGGGAAGCAGCACGCTTAAATGGGTTAGATGGAGCATGGTTAGTCTTGCCATATTGAGCACTTCCTGACCCCGTAGCGGAAAAGCTGAAGCTATCTTTGGACCGGAAATTTGCTGATTTACTTCCCTTGGATTTGCCCTTGGAGGTGCTATTATGTTCCTTGGATCCATGAGCTCCAACTTGAGTGGGGGTTTCCCGTAATCCAAACGACTTGGCCCAGTGACCCAGGTGGAGCTTGCGAATATGGAAAATATGTCGTTCCGAGGAAACATGGGTAGCATACGCACGTACCGACGATAAAAACGCTGCTTGGGCCAGATCTTTGGGTTGAACTAAATCCGGTGGGCCCGTGCTTTTTGCTCTTGATCCCGCAGGGTCCTTGTTATGGGACTTGGCAGAAATCGTAGTCGACCCTTCGTCATCATCGCTTGACTCATTATTTACGCTGTGGGGACTCTCCTGAGTAGAGGATTCACCATGTACCCACCGTTCCCAGGTTTGCTGTAAATCCGTGGCAGCCACCTGGATCTGACCTTTACCTTTGCGTTTCACCAAAATTTTCAAATGCTTGTCGGCATCTTTAGCTTCCAAGACCATGCCTTGGCTACGCAAAATGTCCAAGTAATCCGTTTCGGTGGGTGTCAGGAATATCAATGATTCACCCTGCCGTCCGATCCGTGCAGTACGACCGACTCGATGCACATAATCCGCCACTTCGGCAGGTGGATCATACTGGATAATAAAATTAACGTGGGGAAAATCTAGGCCACGAGCTGCCACGTCGGTACACAGCAATATGCTCGAGGAGGAAGAGCGACTAAACCGTGAAAACGTATCTGCACGTACTTTCTGCGGTAGATTCCCGTGAAGTTTATACAGCATAACCCCAGGCAAGAGCGGACAGGTACGTTCTGTCGAGTTCTCCGCTGCCAGGGTGGACTGGGGAACCTTGGTGGGGGCGACCGCGTCATCGGATCGGGAGCCATTCAGTTGGGCACTGTAAGCCGCGGGCCAAAACTTTGGGGCAGGCGCTTCACTAAATAGGACGTGATGGAAATCGACAGAGTCACACGATGACAAAAATATCACAACTTTAAAAGTACCCTGGCTAGCACCAGAGAAGGTTCTCATCGTGTCTTTCGAGGAGGGATTCTTCGAAACGACAGAGGGAAAAACTTGCATCAGGGTGGCGGCTAAAGTGACTAACCTTAATTTGGCCGGCATAACGATGTAGTACTGTCGAAGTTGACTGGGTGCTTCGTACTGGGGGGACAGCTCATCTTCCTGGCCGTCAGTACCAGTATTACGACAGAAGAGGGGGTGGGTAAGGGTAGTACCAGCCAGCTGCAACACCTTGTTGGGCAGTGTGGCTGAACACAATACAACTTGACGAGACCTAGGAAGGTGATTCGACAGTAAAAATGGGCAACTGTCGTTGCGACGCAGCAGGTGAGGTGGCACCATGCGCTCGTCAAGGATGGTCATGATTGATTTCAAGGTTTCCTCAAACCCTTCTTCTAACAACCGGTCAGCTTCGTCCAGGACCAGCCAACGCAGATTCTGGGTAACAAACGACTGGGTTACCTGTAAATGCCGTAGTAACCGTCCGGGCGTGGTCACCAAAATGGTCACTCCCTTCCGTAACCGCGCTTTTTCTGAAGCCGGATTTTCGCCTCCCACCACAATGCCCGGTACCATCCAATGGGCACGTCGGCTACGATCTACCGTCATTCGTAGGAGTTGCTCCAACGTCGACAATATCTGTTTGGCCAACTCGTGAGTCGGGGTAATGATGACTGCCATACTGCCCAAGTTCCGGGAAGCACCCTGGGCTTTATCCGTAATATCTTCCGCTGGAGCCGTACTCGCCAAAAGTAGACGGTGCACAATAGGTAACAAGAACGTCAAGGTTTTCCCAGAACCCGTTTGAGCCTGTATACAAATGTCTCGGGGACGGCGTTCTTCCTGGGCATAAGTGTCGTTGGACGAGTCCACTTTTACCAAGCGATCGCGTAACATGGCGGGAATGGCCTTTTTTTGAATGGGAGTAGGTTGACTGATGCCCATTTTCGTGGCCAAATGGGACGTAATGTCGGGATCGAGCCCCAGCGCAGAAAAGTCTGCAGAGGTATCTTTGTTAGAGTCGGTCATGGGCGGCGTCATTTTCATAAAAAAAGAAACAATAAATGCAAATTCCAGTCCGAATGTATTGAACAGCCGAAAAAAAAATAACCAAACTCCAGAAAATTTTATCGAATTATTTTTTTTCCTTCGACCACTAACGCTGAAAAATTAAACGTGATAAAAAACTAGCAACTACATTAAGGGTTTTTATAGCAAAATTTTTAATTTTTCGACTTGCTGAAATTTTGAAAATAAATCCATGAAAGGAGTATAGTTTGCTGGTGCTATAGAGCGCAACGCAAAAATAATCGTCAAACATATGTCACTGCTGATGTATCAAGAATGAATATAAGAAATCAAAAAAATATCTGGAAAATATATAAAAAAAGGCATTAACTAACCAGCGATTCGTTGTAGTCAATCGCCACGCCTAAACCATAGCAGCCTGTATATTTAAAAAACCTCTCATTATCCACCAGTGATCCATACTTCCCATTCCGAGTGCAGTCTTTAACGGAAAATACCAATCTACCCAGTGCGGAAAGCCAGAGGGATTAAAATAAACAAATGAGCAAACCACTACTGCCATTCTAAGCTTACGCCTTGTGCTTCTTCTTGTCCTTCTTTGCTTTCTTCTCCTTCTTTTCCTTCTTCTTACTCGCCTTCTCGGTAGTGGCAGGCGTCACCGGGGCAGTGGTAGCAGCTTCACTTTCGTCACCCGAAGATTCGTCAGCCTTTTTGCGCTTCAGAGGAGTCTGTTCGGACATCACCGGACCAGGAGCATCACCTTCCAGAGGGGTAAAGTCCACGTAATCTTTCTTCCAGGACTCGGGAGTTTCCTCGTTGGCACGCCCAAACTTGTCCAATTTTCCGGTCTTGATCATCTTCTTTTTCTTAGCCGCTACGGGACCCATACCCCAACGGCGTGGGTAGGTATCGCGCTCCATAATCACCCGCTTGATCTTGGCCACCACTCCGTGGTCACAAGTGGCCATGATAGCCGTGGTCATCTGGGCAATGGCCAGGGCGATGGCTTCACCCTTGGTGGTCATCAAGACTATTTCGTCACCCACTTCGATCTCAGATTCGAAACGGAGCAGACCAGGGATCATCATCTTCGCTCCGTAACAGATGGAGTTGACGGCGCTGTCCTTGACCACAATACGCTTATAGGAAGTCAACAGCGATTCCAAGGGACGCACCACGTGGCGCAGGTAGGATTCATCCTTGGTATTGTCGTAGAGCCACTGGGCGTCCAGAACGTCGTGCATGGAAACAATGCCGTCGTCTTCCGAAGTGTTACCAGAGCGCACACGACGCAATTCTTGCATGTGGCCACCGGCACCCAGAATAAGACCTAAATGCACACACAAGGTACGGATGTAGGTACCAGCTTCGCACTTTACCCAAAAGGCGGCCAAATGCCGGTCGTTGTCAAATTCCAAAAGCTTCGATTCGTAGATGGTACGGATACGTAACTGACGCTTGACAGCCGAAATGAGAGGAGGGCGTTGGAAGAGAGCACCAGTCAGAGTTTCAATGGCCCGGTTCATCTTCTTGGGGTCATCGAGACTGTCGTGCAGACGGAGCACCGACACGTACTCTTTCCCTGCACCTTGTTGGGACTTGACAAGTCGGGTGGCCCGGTCAATACACACAATCAAACAACCAGTTACTTTAGGGTCTAAAGTACCGCTGTGTCCGGTTTTCTCCACGCGCAAAATACGCTTAATCCAGGCTACCACTTCGTGCGAAGACGGGTTGGAGGGCTTATCCAAATTGATGACACCATACTTGATATATGTCGACAAATCGCGCTTCAGAGGAGTTGATCCCACCGGGATAGGCGTGTAGTGAGCAGTACGAACATTGAGTTGGTCAAAATTCTTTAACAGCAGAGGCCAATTCGAGGTGTCCAGCGTAGGAGTGGCATTTTGTGGCTTGATCGTATAATCACCACCCGCTTGCGACGTGTTAGCAGCCATGGTGAAGGAGTATGTACTATGTAGCTACAGCTAGTGCACAAAGTCGGGAAGAGTATCAAAGGACCGTTTAAGGAAAAAAAAATAGTAGCACAAATGGAGAAAACAATAGTTCCAATTCCAATAAACTTGAAAGGTCGTATAAAAAAATCGACGGTGAATATACTCGCTAGGATATTTCACAGAAAAAAAAAATCCAGCTCGTTTTTTTTTCCAAAGGCACCGCTAGCTTTCCTGTTTTTTTCTTCAGCAAGTGGCTTTAATGTCGATCGAATCCGCTGTACTGCTTTTTCATGGCTAAAAAAAAAAAAAAGTTTGTAAAAATTTACGATCGAAAACAACATCACGTGATTATATTCTCGAAAGTGGCTGGTTTTAGCAGTGCAGGGATCAATCCGCCGAATGTGAACGAGGATTTCACAAGAAATTGGAATTGCTTCAATCTTACAGGTAAACCTTAAACAAATCGTTTATATTTACTATGCTAAACATTTGCTAGTACATCTTTTTTAAAAACGCTACAAAATTAATGCAGAAAATTACCCATACCATGGATTAGTTCTCAGCAGGCTGTAGTTTTTAAATAAACATCTTTTAGTCTCTAGATTCCTTCACGTTATGTGGTACTAGTACCAATCGCAACAACATCTCAGTCATTTTTTCTACTATCTAAAACTCAGATAATTGAGTGTTGGCTTGTTCTATATCTTAGGTCTATGATTCATTTATTTCAGTATTGTCATCATAAGATCATTTCATGATTTATAACAAAACATATTGTACAGAAGCGTGGAAGAAAAGCGATCAACACAAAACCTATCCCATAGAATTATCCAAGAGTGCACTACATATCTCCACTACTACACCTCCCTTTTCTTTCTTAAAAATGTCAATGAAGGAAATGGGAGGCCGGTTTTCTCTAAAAACAGTCACATGATTCATCCTGGAATATCGTCAGCTTGAAAACCCTAGACAGTTTTAAAAAAGTTCAGCCACTTTCTCCTTGTCGTGTTCCTTGGTTTTTAGTTAACAATGTGAAATAGCGTAAATTCGTGCATATCAATTGCCCTTGATGCTGGTAAATGTCCGTTAACGGAACGTAATTGCGAAACACAAAAAGACAAGGTATAGCGAGCTATGTCGAAGGATACCCCCACTACTTCCTCGTCAGCATCATTATCCAGCCTGGTCGAAGTGAGTTCGGGTGCGGTTTTCCCCGAAGATTTAAACAAAACTCCCCATGCTACCTCGACGGCCTGGAAAGCATTCGTCGCCGGTGGAGTAGGGGGCATGTCGTTGGTGTTGGCAGGCCATCCATTCGATCTGCTTAAAGTGAGACTGCAAACTTTGCGACATGGTCCCTCCTCGGGACAACAGCCACTCTCGGCCATGGCCATGTGTCGTCATATTGTTAAACATGAGGGGTTGACCGGACTCTACCGTGGGGTGTTGCCTCCCATACTGGGGGCTACCCCAATTAACGCACTGGCCTTTTGGTCCTACGATTTTGGCCTACGTAGTGTACGGTATCTTCACTCCTGGTGGCGCCCTCCTCCGAGCCGGGAAGCACCTGAGGAGTCCTGGTCCCAACCCATCGATAAAGAGACACTTAGTCTACCCCAAATTGCGGCGGCAGGTGCCATATCGGGGCTATTTCCGGCGCTTTTGATCGGTCCCGCCGAACGAATCAAGGTATTATTACAGGTACAGGGAACTCCGGTGGCGACAGAGTCTATCCCTGGCAAACCCTCGGGATCCAAAGCCACGTCCACTAGGGCGGGCCTGGTAGAATTGACCCGTGGGGTATACCGGAAGGAAGGGTTGCGAGGACTATTCCGTGGTACGGCGGCGACTTTTATTCGTGACGTTCCTGGGTGCGCTGTCTATTTTACAGCCTATGAAGCCGTGCGGCGAACTTTGGGACACCACCCCAATAGTCTCATCACTCTCCCTACGCCACTGGTGGTGTTGCTAGCAGGCGGTCTAGCAGGAATTATTGACTGGACTTGTACCATGCCTATAGATACCCTTAAATCGCGACTCCAGAGTGCACCCAAGGGCTACTACCCTCGCGGAATTCGGGACGTAGCCAAACATCTCATTCGTAAAGAAGGTTGGACTGCGCTGTACCGTGGCATTGCCCCCGTGATGTTACGGGCATTCCCCGCCAATGCTGCTTGCTTCGCTGGGTACGAAGCAACCATGTCACTGTTGGATTCTTGGGATTAGATACACCTTTTAGAGTATCTTTACTGGCGAAGACGGTATCTCGAAGCATAAATACAAGTGTTTCTTACGATTAGATGGGGTTTATGCAAAACAAAAGTATTATAGCCAGGTGCTATATTTTATTCTATCGTGACTTTAAATTTCTTGGATAATAAAAACAAACTCAATCCACCATCAGAGTGAGACTGGAGTCTATTATACGGTTGTACGAGGCAAAGAGAGCTAACTTCAGGGCTGAGAATGACCAATGTTCATTGCAAGCCACCATGTAACCCTACCTAACGTCCTAATTGTTCAAACCATGTGTAAGGGAGTTGTTTAGGAGGGTGGAAGGGATGCAAAGTGATTATCCGGCCCTGTTATCGCAGGGTTATACTACTTACAGCAAGATGGCTGGTCAAATCAGGCAAGTTATCGATATGTACTAGTTCCTAAGAGGGGCATTGTGGGATATAATAAGGTTAGTGCTTTCTTGGTAGTCGTCTAGACTGGCCAAGTACTATGAATGATGTTTTTTTCATCGGTATAATGCTTTAAATGAGATACTGGCAACGGATTTAACGAATAAAATTCCATGAAACCCAATCAAACCTGGCTGATTTTCCCCTATACTAGCGGAAAATTGTAAGCCAAGCGGACGAAAGATGCAGCACACCTTTTGCCAAGTCACCCAAGCGGAAGAGTAGTCGAACTGGTTTAATACGGACCACAACGTGAGGTGCTTTACGAATCGTGTACCATCTACTTTTTAGCTCTATACTTTATTCACTGCTTGCACTAGTTCATCATTTCTATTT
>JANBPY010000297.1:0-12286 GCA_027577015.1 Dispira parvispora
GCCCAGGAGTATGCCAGAAAATATTTTGCTTTACCTGTGCAAGGCCATAGAATTCACCCCTTGTGCATTTTGGTACTTCCTTCTTTTATTCTATAGTCATTATACGTTTTTTTTTTCATCACTGTATATTAAGTGTAAATTACAACCGTACACCAGTGACACAACTTGTAGTCTACTGAAATCCCCAAAACTTACTGATAAAAACTCGCCAATCCTAGAATTCGCCCCATACCCACGAGGAATAGGTCATCTTTTACTTACCGATTGTTTACACGTGGTGAGTAAGGATTTATGGACACGATCTGCCAAAATAATCATTCAGAGAATAAACGATTGAGAAAAAAAAGAAGTATAATAACTAAACATATTAATAAAAATAATAAAACGGAACCGTACCTCTACCTGTTGTCAGTGGAAGCTAGCGATATCTCGACCTAACTCACTGGTGACATCCAGTATGAACAACTCTATGTGCTGGTAGCCAAGATATTATTGTTCGACAGTCACATTTCGATACGTAACATTGGCCAGAAAACCAGAGCAATTTTTAAGTGGTGTTGTATCCAAATGCAGCATAATTGGTGAGTTATGGCTGAGCAACGTCATCCCCTATGTACTGCCCTTCTTCATACCCATTATTGGTTTCACCATCTCCGGCTGTGCTCAACCCCTGTTCAGGATGACTTCCCCTTTGATAATGTCCGGTATCTGACGCGTGTCGTTCCCCTCGCCACTGGTACTCGTCGTCCCGTCGACTGGTCTCGCGATGACCATAGCCACGATGACTACCACGGTCAGGACTATCTTCCCGGCGATCTCGCTCACGACGACTACCCCGCTCGTATCCATGGTCACGTCGACCATATCGTCGTGAACCATACCCATCATCACGACTTCGTTCCCTCTCCCGGCGGTACTCGCGGCTATAGTCGCTTCGAGCGGAGCGGTAAGAGTCCGATGACCGATAATGACGGGAAGAATCCGACGTACGGTACTGGTCACCGCCCCGTTCGCCATCTTTTTCGACTTTTTCTGGGTTCTTGGAACGCGTGTGTCCCAATCCACCACCCAACCGGCGCGGTTTCCAGCCTTTAACGGTTCGGCCACGCTCTACGTCCACTACGATCCGCCGCCCCTTCAATTTAACCCCTGTGGATTCCCGGAAAGCCACTCGTAGTGCCCGTTCCTGTTCAAACTCGACAAACCCGTATCCGCGTGGTTCACCCGTTTCCTTGCTGCGGACCACCCGCGCTTTGACTACTTTTCCGTATAGCTCAAACTCACGCACCAATTCCTTTTCCGTGATATCGTACGGCAGCCGTGCCACAAACAAAGTACGGTATGCGTCACTGGTAGCTTGCTCGTCGCGATCGGGCGCCCAGCGTGCCATTTCCTCCTCGACACGTTCTTCATGACGCAACCGTTTTTCTTCCGCTACTCGTTTACGGCGATTTATCTTACTTTCATTGACTCGCTCCAAGGGAGGAATCGAATTTTCATCTTTTAACATGTTCGCATAAGCACCAATACCTGTCAATGTGGGTCCACGGCGCTCATTAGGGTCGCGGTCCAGGGGCGGTAAGACTGCCAGCGGAGGCCGTGGTGCGAACAGCATCATAAGATTAGGTGGTAAGTGGTCAGTCATCGTTCCCGTCGTCTATACTTATCAGATTGTTATGGCGATGTGGTATGCGAAAGCGGAAGAAAAGAGGGCAAGATCATAAAAATTAAAATAAAATCAGCTTAGCAAACCGCTAGTTGCATACGAGAAAGCTAATCGACTTGTAAAATAGACCCCCGTGGCGTTTTTCGTGTCCAGCAGTGGACATGATGGACGTGAAGAAAGGAGGGGGGTGTAAAAATTACCCAGAGGCCTATCTGGCTTACGATTGGCTGGTTTTTTTCCATCACCGTTTTCAAATCTGGTGTGCAATGGCAGAAGTAGACGCTTAGGAACGTATACAATAAATATACAGGTGGCTGCAATTTTTCATAATGAACGGTTAATTTATTAATCACAAGACATTGTCAGCTGTGGGAACCTGGGGGCCTTACAGATTTGGTATTCATTAAGTGTACAGTAGGGCATTGGACACGGTACAATTTTAGCCTAATTAATATGATCAAGTCTTATGAGCTGAAGGGTGCAACTACTCATATTCAGAAGTGTCTGCATGGGTTGTAGCCCAAATGTAGGCAGCTGTAGAGGATGTGTCATCACCTATCTCATTCTTATTAGTATGAAGCACTCTGTCATCTATGGAGACGGTGTCTGTCAATTTTGACCCCAAGTAAGGGGATTGCTAGGTTCTATAGAGGGAAATTATCACCTATCCTTTAACAAAAATAGCTGAAAAAAAGGAAATAAAACTTGCACGGTACCTGAAGTGAGATTCTATTGAGGTGATGGAGCTAAAGGCGAAAGGAGAAGTCTCGTATAGTGGAAAAAAAATCATTCATTGTCGTACAAGTCCGCCGTCGAGCTCGGAACGAAAAACCCACGTGATGGAAGAAGCAGTGGCATGATTAACAATGTCACTCCATGACCTCAACCATTTACATTTTTTAACGTTACTAACAGACCGTAATCAGAGCCCCATTTTATTTTATTTTCTAGATAAGCATGTTACAGATACGAGAATCAGAGTGCTACGCATCATTATATGGGGCAGCTTAAGAACAGAGAGAAAAATATGGGGAATGACATGAAATTGGACAATCCCTGCAATCTGGAACTATTTACAACGGCGAGTTACTATTCTGCAAGGACCGTTGGAAAATGAGGCATGCGTAATAGTATAAATTCAGCGTGTTCAGTGCACGAAGTTATATTAATTAGCAATGAGGAGTTAGTAGCATTCACACTAGATTTCAACACCTCGGCTTCAAGCTCGATCACAATAAGGCCCACTACCGCTAGCTTGTTTGCACACCAGACCAGACGCACAGCTACTAGTCACACGCTGGCCATTTACATTTACTATGATAACTGGTGATTTTCCGCTAGCTTCACACTGGAACTGACCATCCGTGACCGGTTCCACCGCAGTCGAGCTACTCTCGGTAGGATCCTCACCCACAACCGTGGCTGGATTGGAACCAGTAGTGGTGGTTCCAGAGACACTATTTTCCACCACAGTTGGAACCGAGTTGCATGTTTCGGTGACATCGCCAGTGGGAGACAGCGCCGTGGAAGTTCGGCCACTGTAGACAGACTCACTTGTAGATGCCGCAGTGTGACTCAAGGTTTCCACGCCTTTCGGCGGTTTTTGGTCCCCAGCATTACCTTCAGGGACAGAAGCACCACCGTTGGCGGTCAATGTAATGGTGGGACGATCGGTATAGTACTTGGCACCATCGTCGCCATTCCCACTACCGAATTCCCCAATATGGGGACTGTTGGCATCGTAATTAGGCGTAATCATACGCGGTCCAACAAGTTTTCCACCCGGAGTTCCCTGGATTTCAATATCCGAGCAGGTCATGTAAAATTCGCGGTTACCAGTAGCATTCACCCAGCTCCACGCAAATACCGCCTTTCCAGAAGGGGCGTCCTTGGGAATGGGCACGTTAAAGGTCTTGCCGTTCAGAAAGCAGGTTTTCATAATGGTCTGAATAGCTACAAAAGTCTTACCGCCATCGTAAGACAAGGAAAATTCGCAATTTCCGCCGTTGTGGGTGGCCGAAGTTTCAAAGGTCACAGTAATGGATGAACCAGCTTGATAAGTTGCCACAGGGGAAGGGTACGGCTCAGTATGATGGCAGATAGGAAAAGCGGGGCGACCTCCCGACCCAATGGGACTCGTCAAGTCAAAGTTGGGCTTGGGGTATTTACAGTTCGGCAGAGGAGAACCGCGCATGCATGGGGTGCTGGGATACATGTGGCCCAGACATCCAGCTACCAAGGCACTGAGAGTAATAGGCATGTAATACATCATCGTAAGACGTCAGTAATGCGATACGTCGTTATACTCGAAAAAAGTCGTTCACCAGATACGGCACAGTGGATACTGAAAGGAGTGTATAAAATGAGTGATATAAATGGATGATGGGAAACGTAGCGATATAATCCACAAGGAATAAATGTAACAGAAAGCACAACAACCAGGTCGTGTGTAAACTAATTAAAAGCTAGTCGAGATCAATATTGGCTCGGGAGAAGTAAAATTGACGGAAATAATAATATAGCACAGTTCTGCAAATATAAGTACGTAGTGTTGTCAATGGGTCCAGCCTGGGTAAGAGAAATAAAAGCGTTGATAATAACATCGAACTAATGTGGTGGGGGAGCGAAGGGTATATATATATATGTGCACCATCGAATGTATACACAAAGCTGGATGTGTAATTTCAGCCTTGTACGAAATTCCCAGACGGGAAGGAGCAGCGAGAATGAAGAAAAGGGCGAATACGAAGGAGGGATGTTTGCGAGCGGAATAAAAGGAAAAAGGGAAGCGTAAGTAAATTTGAACCCGGTGCTGCATTACAAGAATTGCAATGTTTACGCAGCCAACAAGGGAAAACGGGAGACTTGGAAACAAATGGAAAGGAGTAAAATGCACTATGCATCGCTTGGGTGCATAGTGCTAGGGTAAAATTGTTAATCGAATCAATTTTCATGGAACTGTCGGCAAAAAAAGGGGATAAGAGAGGACACTGGTCCGGCACAGATGTCCATTTTTGGATATAGTTATCCAGCCTCCTGTAGTGGCATGACAATCTATCTAGCACTTAACAGACCGACTCTTGCTCATTTCAAGTCATGATACCACGTCAACGTGGGGTTCTTCGCTTTAAAATTGTCGCCTCAGAAGAAGAGTGCATTAATCACTTTCTCACCCCTTGGTTGATATCCCTAAAACGGCAAACCGGAGACTTACTAGTGGTCGAATGGAAGCGACCGGGGCGCTAACAATGTTACCAAAAAGGAATAACGATATTCTGTGCTCTCCCTTGGCGAAATAGATAAGCTGGCTGAAGCTTCTCTGTTGAACGTGGGTCTAATGCCCGTGTTACTGTGATACCACAGATTGATTCTTTTGGTGATGGAAAATCATGGGAAAAATTTTAATACAGCCGAAGCCAAGTGTGATTATGACAGCAGTTCGGCAGCAGGACTGTTCCCGCACCGGTTAATACTTTCATGAGCTTGTAGCATTACTTATAAATTTCAAGCATGCAAATTATGTACTTTGTACTGAATTATCCAATTGCTGACGGTTGTCCGAGTTGTGCTCTTCTGGTAATTGACTTTATTTTCATCATCACTAGTTTCACTTCTATTGTTCGACCGCCTTCTTTGGTGGCTAAAGCCTCATAATCGCTCTTGGCATTGTGTGATCAAATTTGTTCTAGTATAAACCTAGTTGTGTATTATTGAATAGCTCCATTTTACAGATTTACTAATAATAACTACTACTCTGGCTTCATCCCCCAACTGACCTTGGTTTATTCGATAGTGACAGAATTGTTTTAATATGCAATGACATTATGGCTGTGTACAATTTTTGGAAATATAGAAAAATCGAGAGCGGAACATCCCTTTGTCCAACTGTATACTTTCACAATACCTCTTCTGACTTCAACCCTAGATTGACGAAAGAAAAAGAGGGAAAAAAATTAACAGCAGTTATCGATGATACCGATATTTAAGGGTGCTAGCTGAGGGTATCGTCACTTCTGGGTCGTTACTACACTATGAAGTAGTATTATCCCCAGAGAATATGTAGTATCATCAAAACACAGGGATATTCTTTTAACCAACCACCGAATTTTTATATTTTACAAAATTACAGTTAAAAACATCAGTCACTTCGGAAGAAAAAAATCGCCACATAAAATGACAACGGGAGATAACGGGTAATACTGCACGATGTCATCGCAAAAAAAATGTTCGTCAATAGTGGTATAAGAAAAATAAAATAGCAGCAATACATCATACTTTTCAGGAATGATTGCAATCGATCCTACCCTTATCAGTTTGCTTACAAACTAAAGTGACCCTTCCCCAAAGCTGGACTAAATCACTTGGCCATTCACCACACAGTTGGAGATTCTGACGCCGAACCAACGTTAGCACTGGTGACTTGATTATCGGGTGCAATCTCAGCTTTCGGAATGCCACCAAGAGTGGAGTTTCCAACTTGGCGTAGGGTAGGAACGTCAGGTGTGGCAGTGGAAAGAGGGCTTTAGGCAGTCGTAGTGGTGCCGATGCCATCTATACTAGTGGGAACGGAGGGCTGTGAATCCGCAGGAAGGTCCTCAGCAGAAGCGGTGCTGGTGGATTTGGGTTGAATAGCGGATATGTCATCACTGGGTGATTTAGTGTTGGAACACGGTGGAGAAACGGAAGTGGAATTACCCTCCGGGGCAATGGTAGTGCTGGGTTTAACAGTGAAGTATCCAGTATCGCTAGGGACCTTGTCACCTCTTTCGGAATTTCCAGATGTGGGAGTATCTGGGTACACGGGTGTATCACAAGTGGACGTGGAAGTACTATCAGTAGTAACTTTAACTATGGGACGATCCTTGTAATAGTTTGAACCATCCTCACCGCCCCCGCCGAAATCCGGGATTAAAGGGTAGCTGCCGTCGTAATTAGGAGTAATCATTAATGGGCCCTCCAAAACTCCATCTTCGCTTCCTTCAATTTCGATATCTGAACAAGTCATGTAAAACTCTCGGTTTCCTGATGCATTTACCCAACTCCATGCGAATACTACCTTACCGGAAGGGGCACCGTCCGGAATCGATACATTGAAGGATCTATTCATCACGGTTTTTGTTTCGTTGGTGTAGAAACAGCTTCTCAGAATAGTCTGGATAGCTACAAATGATTTTCCACCGTCATAAGACAGTGAAAATTCACAATGTCCCCCATTGTGGGTAGTATTCGTATTTTTAAATTCCACTTCAATTATCCCTCCGGCCTGAAAAGTACCCGCAGAGCTCAGCAAAGGCGTGGTGTGGTGACAAAGGGGATAAATGGGCTTGTTGTCCCTACCAATAGGTGACATTATATCATAATCAGGTTTACGTATATTGCATGTTGGTTCCGGTGACTTGCGCACGCAGGGTTTACTAGGGTACATGTGACCCAGGCAGATGGTCGCCAGAGCGCCCAGTAAAATCGCCACAGAGACTTTCATGGTGACTTTAGAAAAGAACTACAGGTCGATAGGTGCGATTTCTAACGCAGCGGTGCGTATGGTTGAATGAAAAGCGAATACAAAGTATGTAGACGATAGGTAATGTCACAGCCAAATGATGGCTTGCAATCTACAAGAAGTAGAAAAAGGTATATCCGTAAATTAAACCCATGGGTTACTTTGAATAAATTAAATTACCAGAATCAAACATAGTGTAAGTTGAAATATTTCAAAGACTTATTAACGAGAAATTCGAATACATGGCTAAAATACAAATATCACTAGGACTCGCGCAGGATTCATTAATGTAGATGGATCTCGTAACCACCGAAAGGAAAGAGTAGGGACAAATTACAAGCGGCTGTGATTCACGTAGTAGACTACCAGGTGTAACTATTAAAACTCAACTTTTGAAACATGGAATTAAATGAAATGCTACCATAGCTATCGATTTCCTAGACAGTGTAATAAGGGGCAGGATAGACGAGTAAACTCAGTGATAGGGGTAACTGGTTTAAAACAAGGGGTATAGGCCGATTTATAAATAAGTGTCCATGGTAGCAGAAATTCGGCAAACTAAGACTAGATTCTTTCCAACAGTATAGGGGACAATTTGTCAAATTTGATTGGACCACATGAAATTATATGCATTAGATTTGTAGGTAATGCCCTATTTAAAATTTTATACGGGTGAAATAGTGTCACTCACACTATTCGCAATATATTGGGATCCCTTATACAATTCTATCAGTCATCCTACTGTGAGCGTTTTAACCTTGTTACAACAGTGCCTGATAATTATTGTGCACCTCCTCCACCCGCCCACCTACAGGGATATTCTGGCTGCGGTATATTCATATGCCGAACAAGAATATTAAGCCCACTGGCAGAATTTTGACATGATTAAACACCCCCGCGTTATCTTTTGCCAACTGGAACTGAAAAGGAAATCAAACATGCCTCAACACCAAAATTTTCTCGCTAACTGAAGCATGGAAAACTCACCCTATCCACTATTACAAAAAATTTGACACTATTAAACTAACCTTGCATTATCAAAAGAAATATAAGTTCATCATACTAGTTACACGTCGGTACACATGTATCATCACATCCCCCTTTTCATAAAACAAGACGGTAGATGAACTGATTGGGTTATTCTTCTCTGATTGTAAGTGCATGTTTTTCACTGCAACGGATTTTGCTTCAAATCCCTATGTAGTGGAAGAAAAACCAGTCATATTAGACAATTTATTACTACTGGATACCTTGGTTTAGGCGCTCGATTTCGAAGTGGTGCGATAGTAGAGCTTTAGTAAATTTTTACATTTGTTTTAAAGTCGGTGACATCTGATGTCAGAATGAGAGTATTGTATTGATTGATACTTTCAATTTATTGAAAACCTTTCTGGTATTGGCATGGTAAACATTGAGAAGTTTCACGATAACCACAATAGCAATAATTGCCATGATGCAGAGGTGGCCGAAAAAGATAAGATCAAAGATATAAAGTGAAAAAACATTGGTGCTATGGTCATAATGTACATTAGAAGAGTGAACGTTAAACAGTGCAAGTGGATAATACACCACGTAAAGCTACGGGCGCTGTAGTAATATAAAATGTAAGATAAACTCACGGAGGCTGCCAATGCAGTGCGTTCAAAGAAAGTTCAAAAAAGTAGACCAGCTACAATCGCGAACTACCCACTAATACCAAATACTGGGCGCTGTGAGTCGGTAAGCGTGCAAGACTTAACCATTAGTTGTCAATCTACGCTTGAGCAACAACGGGTGCGCCCGCAGCTGGGTAAGTAGAAGGATTGCCGCTAGTAGTGGAACCGGCGGATTGTTGGGATGGGTCAACGGCACCGACACCAGCACCAGCAGAGGTACCATCAGTCGATACGGAAGAACCGGAACTGGCACCAGAGGTTACACCGGAAGGATTCCCAGCGCCAGCGGAGGTAGCAGGAGTGGATGGGTTAGTTTGGGAGTAGGAACCATTGTCCACGGGGGCAGAATTGCTGGGAGTCGTATTGGGACCGGCCTGGTTTGCTCCGCTGGAATCAGTGGAGGCACCAGCAGTAACAGGAGAAGCAGGCGTGGCAGGATTCGAAACAGGAGCACCAGCGCCAGCACTACCATTAATCACACCGGTGGAATCAGTTGAGGCACCAGCGGTAGCAGAAGTATCAGGAGAAGCAGGAGCACCAGCACCAGCACTACCAGTAGTCACACCGGAAGCAGCAGACGAGTCACCGCTACTACCAGTCGAGTATTCACCGGCGCCAGTGGATGTAGACGAGGGACTACTGCCAGAGGCGGTGTTAGTACCAGAGCCATTGGAAACGGACGGATAACCACCAGATGTCCCGGTCGAGGAAGTGGAATTTCCCCCGGAAGAGCTGCTAGTACCGCTGCTGGAAACCTCGATCATCGGTCGTTCCTTGTAGTAGTTCGAACCATCATCGCCGCCACCCGTACCGAATTCACCAATCATGGGACTGCTACTGTCATAGTTGGGGGTGATCATTTGGGGACCCTTGAGGGAGCCACCACTACCACCTGTGACTTCGATATCTGAACAGGTCATGTAAAATTCTCGGTTACCCGAGGCGTTTACCCAGCTCCATGCGAATACCGCCTTACCAGAAGGGGCCTCTTGCGGAATGGGTACGTTGAAAGACTTGCCTTCCAAGAAACATGTCTTTAGAATGGTTTGGATGGCCACGAACGTTTTGCCACCATCATAGGACAGTGAGAATTCGCAATGCCCACCGTTGTGGATAGCCGAGCCTTCAAAGTTTACGCTTATGGACGAACCCGCACTGACAGTCTCCACGGGGGAAGCATACGGTTCAGCGTGGTGGCAAAGAGGAGCGTTCGGCTGTTGGTCGGTGGCAATGGGTGCCATCAGATTGTAATCGGGAGCTGGGTAATTACAGCTACCTACCGGGGACCCACGGGCACAAGGGGAACTCGGGTACATGTGACCCAGGCAGCCAGCTACCAAGGTGCTTACAGCAACGGAGACGTAGTACTTCATGGTGATAATGGTTACGAGTAAGCACGTCGACAAAAAAGAAGATCAAACGATAGGTAAAATTACCGAAAAGTTATGGAGAAAGCGAGGGAAGTCCTGCTAATGGTATGTCCGGGAGTTGTTTGGTTATCAATTGGATAGGGTGAAAAGATCTTCCGTAAAATGTAACGAACGATTTCTTTTCGACGAAATATGAGGTCCAGTCACAGACTTGAACGAAACAAGCGATGGCTCGGAGATACGAGAGAGCGAGGAATGGGAGGTGTATAATTATCGACAACAGCGCAGCTGCAGTGAAAATTTATACAGGAAAACGGATGCTCAAGTGGCGAAAATGAAATCCAAAATGTACTTGGATAGATGTGAAAATGTCACTAAATGTTCCGATGAAGGACGGTAAGTGACAGGATAAAAAGTAAAGTCAAGAGGTTAGACAATAAGCAAAAGTCAACAATTCAAACACAATGACACGCACAGCGTAGTACAAAACGGGATGATGATTGGACTTTATGATACGAAAGGATCACAGGAAAAGTGCTGAAAAACGGCAACGAAAAAGGGTAATGATAAAACAGAAAGAAATGGTAGATATAAAAGTGTTTGTATAGCACAGCTATAAAACTTGAAATGGGCCACAAAAGAATGAGATGATTGCACTGATGATAAAAAAAATACGAGCGACCCGCTAGGTTTATATAGTTTTGAGAAGCGGTGGACGGTGGCAACGACGTAAAGGTTATTTAGCCATGGTTAAGCATAGATGACATCAACGAAGCCAGTGAAAACCGAGGGTGAGGAACAGACTGCCTTTGTTTCAAGCACAAGGCTGCACCCTCGCATTTCGAAATTTCCATGACCACGGATGCATTCGCATTTCTCGGCTTCAGGCTCCCACGAAATATTAACAATTTAGGTAATCATTCGGATTGGTTTAGCCGACACCAGTGTTATTTTCGGTCTGTATACTATCAAAAAAAAACACTGGACCTCTATACTAGCCATTGATGTATCAGTTCGTTGATTACATATATGGTGTTACTCCGTGCTTCAATGTGCATTTGGCATTGATGATTGCCCATTGTTTTTGACTGCTTGTTGTCCCATGTACCCCTGGTATTAGGGCATGCCGTAATCATCTGTGTGGATCGGCAAAGCCACCACGATAACCACCATTAGCTGTCTAAAACTGGATTTTCATTAGCATTGCCAATTATGGAAGGCTGCCGCTGCTGCTGAACAAAATACCCAAGGGAGGTGATTCCTTCACCATCATAGCTTGCACTGTTGGCTCGGTATTTTCGCCGTGGACAGGCAAACTAATTCGTTTTGTCGAATGGGCATGGATGGGTATCCATTCTGGATTCCAAACGCCACCCATTATAATTATTATTTTTGAGCTTGGTGTGATAGCCTCGGGTAATTCGTTTACCCGTTAAAATTATTCTCTTCAAAAAGTTATTCAGCTTGTTTGTGCACTTTTAACCCACTCCAGGCGACCAGGTTTTCATATCTAGCCGAGGAAATAAATGAAGTAAATGCTTGGCCTGGTAATTTTGCCCTCCAACCAAAAAGTGATACACTCGCGGCCATGTTCAGAGTCCTTGTTACAAACGAGCCCTGCCGATGACTAGAAACTGCTAGCCCCGTTAATGCCAGATCGCAAGATGCGTACTTTCCTACTGTGCTTGGCTGGGCAGCTAGCCCACCTGGCTTTATCACAATATCTTTGCCAATATATGTACAACCCATCAATCTTGCTTTGCATGCGTATGGGCATTGGTGACAGTGCCCATCACCAGAACAGTGAAAAGATGAGCCTATTTTGTCAATGATGTCCGCAACGGCGAGGGGGGGGGAGGGAATGTGTAACAGGTGAACCAGGGCCTCTCGATCTTTCGACATGGCCTAGTATGGGATTTATGTTTGGAATTGCATTAACAATGATTCGCTCGTGACTTTTTATGCAGAAAATTCGGGTACATCCTAGTCCTAACGCTCCCTCCTGCATAGTCTTGGCACGGTTTAATACTGCTGTTGGCGACAAGGGCTTCCCCTTTCTCCTCCTCCTTGATGATCGCTATACCCATGTCGATGT
>JANBPY010000298.1:0-12206 GCA_027577015.1 Dispira parvispora
GAGTTGGTCATCTGCATCACCACAGGTGACCGTTTCGTTACAATGCGTTGACTTTGGAAGCGACGTAGTGTTACTTTTTGGGCATCGTCTACGACGGTTTCATTTTTACCACGGCTCAACTCCCGCAAAGACAAAATAGGCGTATCCTTAGAATACGGTGACGATACTGGAGTGGGAGATCCCCGTGAGTCATTCCCTTGGGTGGTCATCGACGGGCTGGACACGAAACTATCCTTTATGGCAGAGTCAATAGCTTCAGCAACCATAGCAACATTAGATGTCAGTTTACCAGTTTCAACCCGACAAGCCATTGTAGCCGGTCCATTGTGGATGGCTTTGACAATTTCTTCCTCGGTACGGGCTACCACCTGACCTTTGTCGGGAAGATCGTAGACCAGAACAAATGACTGAATCTGTTTGGACAATTCCAACGCACACTGGCTTCCAATGGCATGCAAGTGACGCAAGATGGACGTATAGATACGACTAAACTCGATTGAAGGGGACAACATGTTACACCGCGCACGGGGCGAACCAGGACGGTTAACAGCCGATCGTAAAACCGGAATAGTCATTAGCATTTTATCGTCTTGGTACATCCTCAGCTGCACTGTATTGTGGAAACGTTGACTGGTAGAAGCAGACCGTTGTAGGCTTGAGCCGACTAGGGGCTCATCCTGAGAAGCATGACCGTCGCCACTTTGACCTAATTTACGAGAACCATACCGGGTACCCCCACCCAGAGTGTTGTATCGTCGCAATAACGAAGTACGCGGGGGCGGGGGCGTCGGTGGAGAGTCATCCTGATGACTCCGGTCCATGTCTCCCGTCAATTTCAGTTTTTGTAATCGACTGGCTTTAGCTCGTTTGTACAACTTGCCCGTAGTGTTGGCGCGCTGTAGCATATTCCCCCAACGACCCCGGATGATAACCTCATCCTCCTCATTTTCGCTAGCAATAGGACTAGGGGTAGGGTCAACTTTGGATAACTCATCCTGCAGATCCCCAAGGTCGCCTGCTGATGTGGGGATGATCATGGTAGGAATACGGGGAGCCTGTGACAAAGGAGAGACTCGAGCATGCCCAGGAAGATTAACATTGCTTTGCAAACCTGCTGAGGGGGTCCCGGCGTGGCTGGGATCGGGTCCCAAGGTACCGTTGGGCAAAAGCTTTATTCCCTTCACCGGAGGAGAGGGGCTCTCAGAATTGGGACTAGGGGATCGCTGCGTCTTGCGAGAAAATTTAAACGAAGCCAATCGACGTAAGTTACGCAGTGACTTGGAGTGTTTCAGGGAAAATCCAGTAGGTTTGGGAGGCTCCTCCGCTGGAGCCGGGCCCGCTTCCCGGGCAATAGACTCGGGACCTGCCCAGTTCATATCCATTAGGGAGCGACTGCGACGACGACTCGGGTCCACCGATTTTCCCACCGGACGGGGCGCACCGATGGCTTGCGGTGTGGGCAACACGCTGGGCTGTTGGGGTTTCTCAGTACGTTGTTCCGTGGCATGATTTACTCTGGGAGGGGGTTTCAAAGACGCCCGCTGGCCAAGGCCGTTTTCGGTAGCTGAGGGGTGCTTATTATTGCATTGGGGTAGTCGAACCAAACTCTGAGCCGGGGAAGGAAGGTGACTGTTATTGTTTAGATCATGCACATCACAGTACCACACCCCAAAGAAGTCGGCCACCACTTGGGACTGGGCCACCTGCTGGGGCCACTGCATCATATGCTTGAAAAAGCTGTTCAACAGGTCCATTCGCCGTTGGGTATCCTTTTCCTTGTTGGAAATGAGGGAACGACGGTCGACCAGCCGGGGAAGACTGCGTCGAATATCATCACGGCTCCCCAAACTTTCGCAAAAATGTCGGTAGAAATACAGACAGTGTGTGAAGGTGCGCTGGATATAATAGACATGGTCGAGTGCGTAGGACCCCTGGTGGTTACCAGCACCGGGGGTTTTAGTCACTGATTGGCCCTGCTTCTTGGGGTCAATCCAAACCCGAGAACCACGGGCCGGAGTATCAAGCGAGGCCATGGGTGTGACCTCAATACGAAACCATACCTCCTGACTGGGCAAACGCCGCCATACGGTAATAACGCGGAGCGTACTAATCGACGGAGCGACGTTAATGACGGGAAGCTGTGCTTGTGACATGGTGAAAATGAAATAAAAGAGAAAAAGCTGATATACCAAAGGAACGTATATGGGAATACGGGAAAGTCCTCACCAAGTTACAACCTAACCAGGACAAACGTTGGAAAGTAAAAGTAGCGCAAAGCAAGAAGTTCGAATGGAAAAAAAAACACCGCTCACAATAGAAATTATTACTTCCCACTCGGTAAATGGCAATACACAAGGAAGGACAGAATATTGAATGCAAGAGTGAATGGCAGAGGATACTAGCAATGGAAGCACAGTGTATCTCCAAAAAATATGAGCAAAGTGTAGGAAAAAAAGTCGAGTAGTTTACACTATGGAGCTGTGGATAGCACGACGATCAAACACAGTGAAATTGGGAGTTCAGTTGCTTATTATATATACTTTGAGCAGCGAACCAAGAAGGCCACGAGTTTGGGGAACCACAGATTCTGGTACTGGGTCACAGCTACAGAAAATTAGGAGGTCCCACTACGAGAATAGACAGCCCAGAAATTAGAAAATGTGCAGGAAACGTGATGATTGTTGGGGAAGCTCCAAAGCGTTGTAAAGGGAAAAAATAGTAAAATTGGCAACCGAGTACGCTGGGGGCGTGTTGTCAGGTGAAGCAAGGGGGGTCTTAGTATATCAAAGTAATCCAGTTTTAAACTGGAAAGTATTTTTCAAAAAGTGGGCTGCTTTTACGCTTGACACTAATAAACAAGCAGTTGTTTTCAACGAAAATACCAGAAACTTGGTAGAAGCTCAGGCTCTCCGAGAAGCAGTGACAAAGGGCAGGTGTTTGAGAATACGAATAAAGAATCCTAATGCTGTAAACAGAAGGAGAAATAGCTAAGCGTTTTAACGTGACGGAAAGCCGGACCTAGTGCTACAAAAGCTTAAAGAAAATACTACCACTGTCACTGTGAAGGTACAACAGGCTAAAAAGGCTATTTCTCGGCCGTAGTTCAAAGGGACTGTGGAATGTAGTAGGGTTTGAAAAAATAGAGAAAAATGATACTACAATGGAAAGTACTGGGTTAGTAGGTCGTAGAGAGGGAACAGCATGAAGGAATGTTATGTTTGAAACAGTATGGAATGCAAGTAAAGAGTTACCAAGAAATGTAAAGACCAGCAATACAATTAACGAGGTAAGAGCACAAGTTGGATAGTAAGTGTTGCAGAAGAGGAATGGTACACAGGAGAACAGTATAAGATTCGTAACTAAACCGTGGAAAAGCCAAGGAAACCAGCCCTTGGAGTGCAATAGTGGAGGTAAAAGTCTAGATATAGAATGTTTATCGAAATAGAACAAAAGTGACAGCGGGCAACACTTGACACTCAAAAAACCTTGAATATAACAACAAAAACACAGGGGAGAGACTAATCTCGGCTATGACAGTATATTTATAACCTTTTTGTGGACCCACTGAACGGGGGAAAGAGCGTGGTACTGATTATATGCAGTGCCAATTCGGTGCATGTGGATTAATCCACCTGGTGACAGTGTTCGCTATTCGTCCAACAGATGAATTGACAAACAACCAGGGGAAAACGATTCGTCCACGGCGGATGGGAAAAGGGGGCAATCCTCGTTGGAGTTACCATAAATGGTAGATACACAACAATTGGGCCAGTTCGCTATACGATAGCTATTGGCCCAGCACATCCCCCCTTGCCACCCTCGAATCCACTCAACACCTTGGCGAAGCCTTAAGCCTAGGAAAATCATGGTAGGTCAATCGGAGTACCTTTGGCGCATGGTTCGATTCAGCTGTTATCCACTTTTCTGCAAAGGTAAAACATGGCAGATGCAATTCCAAGCATGAACAAGACTTGGACGCTAGCCATCGTGGACAGCGTCCCCTTTGTGTATCTAAAACAGCAACCTGGTCTACTGCAGTGCCGCATAGAGTGGTCCAATATCTCCGAAGAAGCAGTGGATGGGCTGTGAATGCTTCCTTGCACAGAGACTTGCTGTTGAATAATAGGTGGGGTAATTTAGCCAATGTTATTGTCAATCCACTTGGCCCTTTCTAGTACCGCTTGGTTTAACCAAAGATTGCTTTCTAGCAGGTGCTAATAAAACTAAACAACAGTAGGAATAACAAAAAGAGAGGCGTGGCTCATGACGCTAATCAAAACAACAGTTGTGTCCGCAAGTTGCTGCAGGGGAGAAGTGAAACGTTTACCCTAGTTTGTCCCAGGGTATATCCTTTCCGCTCAGTAAAGTAGCACAATGGAAGTGATAATGCCTTGGCCCACAGGGTCCAGTAAGCCACGGTCACTACCCTGAGTTTCACAATAGCACACGCCCTTTGGCCCGCTTTCCGTGTGAGTTCAAGGTGAACCATGACCCTTTTACTTATTTTCGCAGCTGGCTATTTAGCACGATTGGGTATACACTTTGTAGTATTTTCCATCTCATTTATCATTTGTATACTTGTTTCGGCTTTCCTAGTGCTTTGTCTTGATACTCCATGCCCTCTGTCGATTTTACTGTCCATCCCCCATGTTCTCCCTCTCAGACTGTCTCATCCGTCGAACGGCCTGCCAAAGAAACGGCGCGCATGGTCGTAAGCTATGACCAAGCCACCGGGCGCAAGATGGTCAACCAATATCTCTTACTAAGAGACATTGGCAGGGGCTGCCACGGCCGCGTCAAACAGGCCTTGGATGTAACCACTGGTAAAGTGTACGCCATCAAAATCATTGACAAGTGGCAGGGTGCCCGTCGGTTAAGTACACGGTGGAGTCAACAACAGTCATCGGTACCGGGGGAATCTTTACCACAGCAGCAGGTCCCACCCGCGATGGCTCGTCTGCAGTCTTCCCACGGTTCCACAGGGTCGTCGCTTAGACAACATGTTGGCATCACATCCCCCGTACTACATGCCATACCTCCACCCCGACGATTATCCACCCGACATTCCAACGGCCAGCTGGACAAGATTCGCAAGGAAATTGCCATTCTCAAAAAATGTCGGCATCCGAACGTGGTACACTTGTACGAGGTGGTGGACGACCCATCCGCTCGGAAGATTTATCTCGTGTTGGACTATCTCGAAGGCGGTGAAATACGGTGGCGGGACGAAGATGATCGGCCTTTACTCTCTTTGGAGGAAATACGATCAATATTCCGGGACTTGGTCTTAGGCGTAGAGTATTTACATTACCAGGGTATTATTCACCGGGATATTAAACCCGCTAATTTGTTACGGGATAGTCACGGCGTGGTGAAGATTTCCGACTTTGGCGTGTCCCATTTTTACCAACAGGGACCGCCTAGTCGGACTCACCTATCCCGGCCCGAGTCCACGTATTCGGCTCGTTCGTATGTACCTAGTTTGCCTTCTTATACGTCTATTGCCTCTTCCTCGAGCTTCCAACCGTTATCGCAAGGCCGACCTATTCGCACCACTCGGCATCGCTCGCTCTACTCTCCTAGTTTGCTTTCCTCACATTCGAGAGATTCGTCATTTCAATACCAGCGGGATCGACCTTCGCTGCACGACTTAGGTCGTCCAGTGGATAGCGCCCAAGCTTTGGGCCGACGGGAACGAATCTCTCGGCCTCTCTCCGTTACTTCGGAATATTACCCACCGCATCCCGTACGGTCGGATGCCTTGGCCCGTCAGAATTCGGATAGCCCCCTGGGGAATAGAGAGTCCCACGTTACACCTTCTCCTCATCGTTTTCCATCAAAGGGGTCACTTCGGCCCACTTCTCTCATCACCCAGCGGTCTCTACCTTCTACCCATAGTCGCATGGTAACTGCAGGTTCGTCTCACTTCCACCCTCACCCTCCTGCCACCTATGTTCCAGACGGCCTTAATAGTGATTTGGCGCAAGCCCGAACATTGTGGTCAACTCCTCGAGCCAAATCACCCACGACGACAAGATTGTCGCCTTCCGTGTTAGCACATCATGATTCCTCTCCAACTTCCAAATCTAAACGTACGAAGACGCCAATTTTAACCTTTAGCTCTGACGATGAAGACGAGGTAAAGGGAAATTTGCCAGACCCATCCGGCCCATTGGTCGGAGGTATATCCGCACCTCCACCCAAGGCCCCAGTACATCACCCGTCTGGTCGCGGACTTCCCCCGCCGAGTTTACTTAGCGAAGCACCACCCCCGGGAGAAATGGAATCGGCTAACTCGGAGGAACCTATGGTGATGCCCACTGTGAATGTACCAATGGGTCCTACTGACGCTGTGTACGATAATTTGGTCGACAGTGATAGTGACGATTTCTGGTCCGATTTTGACGAAAATGAAGCCGTGGTAGAGGATTATGGTTTGGCTGTTACACCTACCTATGTGTCCGAACCGGTGGTATCTAACCCTCCGTCAACTTCACCGGGCCTCTTTCTTTTGGGAGTCGACGGAGGGAATACGACACCAGCTAAAACGCCAACGTCAAAGCCACCCCATTCTCCTACAGTGGTAAAATGGGCCGGGGTTAGCCAAGCGAATGTGCATCCTTTTTCCGAGGTATCCTCCGAACTCCAAGGCTCGCCTGTTGACCAATCCGCAGAGCAAAAATTACTGAATGATCCGTACTCCGTACGACAACATAACCCAGGCTCACCATCGGGAATTCAGTGGCCCACGGTCCTACCACCACTTCCCGATTCCGATATTCTACCGTCGGTGACCGAGGAGAGTGGCCAAGGGGTACCATCCCTGACTACAAATCACACTTCACCGAGCCACCAGCGTGCGCACCAAACCACTCCAGGTACGGTTCACCGCACATCCCACGCCACGCTTAATGAAGACAAGGAACTTGCCAAAACCGCTGGCAGTCCAGCCTTTTTCGCCCCCGAATTGTGTTGCACAACCCAGGAATTGACTAGTTTGCTTCGAAAATGGGCCGAAACGCGTTCCCTTGTCAACCCACCTACACTGGGGGACCGCCATGCGAGCGATCCCTCTGGCGTACCGACCTCTACTAACCGCCCTTTACCTTCGCGGCTAAGGCGTCCCTCCTTATCTAACCTTATTTTGAATCGGCTTCGTCGACCGTTGGTGAGCCGGTCATCGTCCAACCCTGTCCCTCCTCCACCTGAACAGTCATCAACACCAGTTCCACCGTATGAACCCCACTTTAAGACGCACTCGGTGGCTAAATCGTCCACCGTTGAGAATTTGCAGTCAGAGACCACAGACTCTACTCGAAAGTACTCTCTAGGTTCAACGGCGTTCCCACAAAAAGTCACAGTGCAACGTCAGTTTAGCCTGAACCGTAACTTGCTGCACCCCGACATCACCTTGTCCGCCTCCCAACAACCAATACACCGGTCCGATAAGGATCCATTGTGTAACAAATCCGATCCCATTACCGAAACTTCCTTTGTGCAACCTACCTATGCTCCTCCAATTACGCAGCCCTCCACTACGGCGGAACAGTCGACCCACCCGTCTGCTACTCAGTCCCGTAAGCCCCGCCCTCGTTCACTACACGTGAATGTAGATGGAGCCAAGTCACCCACCGGTGACCAAGCGTTTGGTAGCGTAGGGTGGAAATGGTGGCAAGCCCTCTCTCCTTCCACCAAAGCCCAGGTAACCACGTTGAATGACCAAGGATCGCCGAGTAATTCTGTGAGGTCAGCTCACCATGTACTCCAACCTGGTAGTTTTGACAAGCGTCACCAGGGACGTAGTCGGAGTCGAAGCTGCCTACCGGAGTTTCGACCAATGACTGACGCGTTGACTTTGGCGGAAGACATCCAGCAACGAAATTCCTTGGACCTGCAACGTGGGTCGAGTTCCACTAGTGCCTATCCCCCTCAGGTCGAAGAGTCTTCCCCTACTTCCCAACTTGCACCACCCGCCGTCCGTAAGAGCCATACCGATACCGGTGATGTAACATCATCCCTGATGCCCGGCCCAGTAGCGACGGGACCCAGTCTGCCGCAACCCACCCAGGCCTTTTTAGATTACCCTAATTTACCAACCCCAAGTTACTATGGTATCACCAAGGCCATTGACATATGGGCCATGGGCGTTACCTTGTACTGTTTGGTCTATGGTCGGTGCCCCTTTGTAGCGGATACCGAATATGAACTCTTTCAAATTATTCCTCGACAACCGTTGACCTTTCCCGACGACATACGCACTATTCCGGACAGTCTGCGTGACTTGCTTAGTCGGCTATTAGATAAAGACTACCGAACTCGAATTACGATCGAGGAGGTGAAACGACACCCCTGGGTTACCGAAGGTTTACAAACAGAGGTTACTCCTGCCCACCAGTCTCCAAAACTTTTTAATGAACTATCGTTTCCAAAAGGCCAGGTTAACGGGCAAGATATTAACCATGCTATATCGCCAACTTACCAGTGGCCAAAGCGTATTGGCCAGGGGTTACGTCGGTTGTCGGTATCTATCGCCAAGGGGTTGAAAGGTTGGCGTGTAAAATCCAAGGATCATACCCTAGCCCACCGGTGATCTTTGCAAACGCCATGCTTTTCAGAGTGAGAACCAGGATTGACGAGATGCTGGCCTGGTGTTAAGTATGGGTGATACATTTGTTTCTTTCTGTAATAATTGGCGGCCATTTGTGTTTGAATAAATGAAATAGCATGATGCAACCAAGGTTTTATTTTTTATTGTCTGCTCAGCGAGCATCAGTGGCTTGGCCTTGGAGATCTTGGGTTGAATGGCTTACTAGTTTATTCATTACGATCACGTGACTTGACTACCCACTGTCGTGGGGTAAATACTCCCTTGGTGGTGCTTCTTTTAGAAGGGGGCGAGTGGAATAAAGCAGAGCCGTTCGAGTTTCCTTGACGTTGGCTGTTCCGTTTTAATTTATTTTTCCGTTATTGCTCATCATCGGCTTTCATCCATTGGACTTTACCACGAGTTAACGCCTAGTATTCCGTCTCCCCACATCTATCCACCATGGCCAACAAAACTAACCAACAGAATAACTTGGGCACTGTTTTGCAACAACTACAACGGTCCTATTGGGAAAACACCCCACAGCGCATTAAGCTCATTGACGCCTACTTGGTGTACACAGTAGTGCAGGGTGTTATCCAATTTGTGTATTGTACGTTGGTGAGCAACTATCCTTATAATGCCTTTTTAGCGGGGTTCGGTTGCGCCGTAGCGAGTTTCATCTTTGCGGCGGTGTTAAGAATGCGGGTGAACCCAGAAAACAAGGCAGAATATGGCCACCAGAGTGTCGAACGAGCCTTTGCGGAATTCGTCGTGTGTAACTTGGCGTTGCATTTCTTGGTTACGAACTATATTGGTTAGTGTATGAAACCACTATGCATCCTGGTTGTAACGAGTATGGAAAACAAAACCTGACGGAGTACAAGTGGGGCTGGGGAAAACCGTAACGCATTGTAATTTTTTTTTGTACTAGGAATAAAACACTTGACTGGGGTCAACTTGACTATGGCTATTAAGGACTTGTGGGGTATTGGAGTCTATATTACTGATAGAATTTGGCATTAAAAGTCAGGCCTGAAAAACAAAGTATATGCGTGCTGCTAGTGGTTCGAATTCTTTCTAGCAGTGATATATGTTATCACTCACAGTACGATAACACAAGGGCAAGTGGTCCAGCGTTTCTCAAAACCTCACTCTTTATGTATTGCGGTGTGGAAATACCTTTAGTTCATCTTTCGTATCCACTCACATACATATTTCGTTCAAGTCTTTTCCCATGCATTTTTCTTCCCTTTTTGTTTTACTTTATTCCATAGTGGCTTGAATCATTACTCGTGAATAGCTAATATTTTGACACTAGAGCTACCAGTCTACTTGTTACGTATATATATACCATGGCTGAACCACCTTCCAAGCAACCTACCGATTCTCAGCCATCAGAAAATCATCCCCATTCCGCTGGTTCCACGTCAAGCGTTTTGTCCCACAACACGGCACCACCAGAAAGACTGTGCAAGGTATATCACAATGCACAAAGCCAGAATAACAATCCCATTGACACTCAGCGCAATCTTATCGTGAACCATGTTTTTGACGAAGATAACCCGCGTATCAAACAGGTAAGCTCAATGGACCTTTACTGGACTAGAATTTCCTACCAGTGACCTTGGCCGATTTTTCAATGGTGGACAATAGTGTTGAACATGGTACGCTACCTGGGACACTGAAATCCCTCGCTAATGAAACTAACCCCTCCCCAACCATACTTGCTCCCTACTCCTTTCAATATTATGACGAAACCCGGTCTGACCCACAACAGGACATACTGCACATGATCATCCAATTTCTCGACGATGAGGGTTACTATATCTCCAAAAGCATCATATATGACGAAGCCAGTATCAAACAACAAGCCCAGTACGGTAAAATCCAAGAGATTAAGCGACTTAAGCAGGCCATTTTGGACGGAGACTGGGCCGAGGCGGATAAGTTATGCACTAAAAATCTGATTCGGCACCAGCGGAATTTTTTGTACCTGATGTACCGTCAGCAATATCTGGAATTTATCGAACGGCGGGAATACCAAAAGGCCTATACATGCCTCAACCAGCGCCTCAAACCACTAGAACATTACCAAACTACCGGCACCGAATTCAAAGATTTGTGCTACCTGCTGACTTGCAATACGGTACAGGATGTGGCGTCGTTTAAGAATTGGGAAGGAGTTGGACCGACGCGGGAGAACCTGGCTGAACATTTACAGCGAATTATTGATTACGAAACGGTGGACCGTGGGATACCTAGTGTTCCTCCGCATCGGTTGGTCACCCTGCTGAAACAAGCTGTGGCCTACCAAATGGAATCGTCCCGTTATCTACCGGAAACCCGACCTACCGTGAAAGACTTGCTACAAGATTATAGCAGTTTTGTAATTCCCAATGCCGTACGGACCTCTTTAGTGGGACACCAGGCCAGTATCAAGTGCGCAAAATTCGTGGGACCCTTTGATCAGTATATTGCATCGGGAGGTAGTGATAACCGAATCCGATTGTGGGACGTGGCCTCGTCAACCTGTTTGGCCACCCTCAAAGGCCACACTTCCAAGATTTGGGACCTCGCGTGCGACCATACGCAAGCACTGTTGGCCAGTGCCTCGGGAGATTGCACGGTAAAATTATGGAACATCCAGGACGCCAAAGACCCATCATGTGTGGCCACACTTGGCGGACACGAAGGGGATGTGTATAGTTTGGGGTACCACCCGTGCAACACCCATATTGTATCCGGTGGTTACGATAAGACCATTCGGGTTACCGATGTAACTACCGGTAGCATGGTAAAAGTACTCTCGGGCCACGAACTATCGGTATCCCAAGTGACTTTTAACCCGTTGGGTAACCTTGTGGTGAGCGGATCCAAGGACAAGACCGTCAAGTTCTGGGATATTTTGTCTGGCACGTGCATCAAAACCGTTTCGGCCCATTTAGGGGAAGTCACTAGTTTGGCCATGAATTACAACGGCACCCTATTACTCACTAGCTCCAAGGACAATTCCACGCGTTTATGGGACGTGCGTATGATGAAACCCATCCAAAAGTTCAAAGGTCACCAAAACATTTCCAAAAATTTCATCCGGTCAGGTTTCCTGCACCATTCGTTGATATTGAGCGGTTCCGAAGACGGGGTAATTTACCTCTGGGATCAAGACTCGAGTGCCATCGTACAAAGGCTCCAAGGGCACCAGGGAGTGGTGTATAGCGCCAGTTGGAGTAACCACCAGGGATTATTGTGTAGTTGTAGTGATGATACTACGATCAAGACGTGGGCTTTTGATTCCACCAGACCTATTGTGCAATAAAAACGTTGAGCTAGCTTGCCTTTATTTCTTCATCTGTGGGGTTTCATACTGTATTACAACGTCAAGACATGTTACCTTTATACTTTCAATGGTGTATACTGTCGGGATTTGGGTAAACGTGGCTTTAATAAACTTGGTTAATATATATGCTATAAACTAATAAACGTATACCCTTGTAAGACAGAGTCAGAAATCTAAATAGGCACGAGAAAGTAACCGCTAAGTGAAATATACGCTGAGAAGGAATCATAAGACGTAGGGATGAGATAAAGACAGAATGCATTGCTTTTCTAACATATACCG
>JANBPY010000299.1:0-12204 GCA_027577015.1 Dispira parvispora
TTTGTGTTCAATTGCTGACGTGTTCCAAACGTTTGTTTTCGGAGCCTTGACTGGTTAAACGCTGGTTCTCTGTCCCTCTTTTTGGCGGAGGAGTTTCGTTTAGAATCTTTTGTGCATTGCAAAGCCTCTCCCCCATCCTTTTTTAAAGCCAGCCCTTTTATTTTTAATCGCTGGGCAGAACATTACCTGACGATAGGTGCTTCCGCGTATTTTATAGTGTCGCAGTATTTACAAGTGACCTTTACGACTATTACGTGCTTTTCGATCTACGAATATAGCCTTTTTAACTAGCCCTTTTAGTATTTATTTTTCTTGTTTCAGTGAACTTAATTGCTTTTTACATATATATATTCACAATGTTGCGCAAATTCCGAGTTCACTGGTTTGTAATTCTGGTGCTGGTACTACTCCTACAGCCCGCTTTACCTACCAAGAACACAGCCCAGGAGTCGGACGACGCATCGCTCGAGCCACCGCCAGCTGCCCAAGAAAAGTCCAATCTCCCGGTGCTTAAGCAACGTGCCCCAGTAAAGGTGGAGGACGATGCCAAGGCGGAGGAAGCGGAGACCAACGAGGAAGTTGGTAAGAAGAATCCAGCACCTGTTGTGAGAGTGATGCGCCCTATCCGTGATAGTAACATCGTATCGGAGCAGAGCGGTACACCTACCGTGAATCGACAGGTTGACCGACGCCAGCTTCGCGCTCGTCAGGATACCGGTGGCGAAAACCCTCCTGCCAACGGAAATGTTGATGTCGTCACACAAATTACAGTGATTGACCAACCCACGGATAGCGGCGACGAGCAAGGTCAGGATGCGGTGACCGTTGAAACCACGGTGACCAATGCACCCCCATCCCCTACCGCGCGACCCACAAACAACGACAAGAACAAGGATGATGACAGCGGTAGTAATAAAACCGTCATTATCGTAGTAGTCGTAGTTGTGGTGGTTGTAGTTATAGCCATCGTGGCCGGCATTTTCATTTTCCGCAAGTGGAAAAGCCGCAGCCAGCGTCAAGCCAATATGAAAGAAGCGCTGCCTGCAAACTTCTTTTCACGCACGCAGGAAACGGATGCCATGTTTTTGCGGCAACTCAATGATTAGCTCTCTTTTTTATTTTCTAGCTTCTCAGCGATTATCTTTTCTTATGAAAAACCAATACAGTATATTCCTTGCTAATTTATGCCTTTTTTTCTATTTTGTATCACATTTCGTTGCCCTTTTCGTCAAAGTGAGGGGGATCGGAATGGCAAAACTTGTGCCCTTTTTTTTGTTTTATTTAGGATTGTTTTCCCCTTAAAATTGTTTCTACAGTCGTATGATCACAGTTCATTGTTGTCCGCATTCTTAATTACTTGCTTGTTTAGGAGTGAAAAAATATCTGCGCAATTTTGACTTTGGCATCGATCAAACGGGCTAAATTAAGCATGTCAAGCTTTTTTTAACGTATGTACTATCCACTGTTAGTCAATCCTTTTATAGTTCAGTTCTTGCCAGGGGGAATTGTAACCTTTAAAAAAACATATACATTTAAATGTTAGCGGTTTTATTCGTATGGTGTAGGTATTTCTTTTTAAACTATGTCATAGGCAAGCGTAGTAGGATGGAATAGTCCTCATTAATTTAAGCGCAGAGCTGGTATATCCTGAGGGTTATGACGTGCCTAGTCAGAACTATACTATCGCAAAGAGTACTTTATTCAATTTCCGTGAGTACAACCCTGGTACTGCCATTCTCCGATTATAAAAGCTCACCGAGCATAGCGACAACCTTTTTATTTCTAAATATCTGATACGGCAGCACGCTTTGCGTCTCCCTTGAAAGGCCAGTACATTACTCTATACCAGCAATCGCAAAATCAGCTTAGTGACCAGTTGGTCGATGTCGGTGAGGGGGGTTATTTCGCATATGTATTACATCAGTGAAAACTGGGTGGTCTGCCAACTCGAGCAACCGTTTACAATATTATGTGGGGATTGAATTTTTTTTCACCTGATTTCTTTCCCAACTTGGTATGGTCAGTTCGATATCAACAGCACTCTGAAACGCCTTCTGCAGTTCATTTTCAGAAACAACTGGGATAGTTTGATCTGATAACTCAAGTATAGATCAATATTTGCACGACGCCAGTATGAGTCGCTTTAAATAATGTTTATTCCGCCTTGTCGTTTCCCATTGCCTCTATTACAAGTGTATTCTTTTACCATATATAATGCATAAAAAATCTCATCAAAGTGTACATCGTAACCCTCTTGGTTATGCATTCTGGTATACATGAATATATACAAAAAAAGCAACTATTGCCACTATAGCATTGCTACGCAGCAAGGATAGCATCAACCACGGCAGCTTGTCAATGACCAAACCCATGTCATTAGGGAGCAAGTTATTGTCTGGTAGGATTAAGCGAATAGCAGCTTCCCTAGCGCGGGTACGGCGGGGAACCGGACGGGAACTGACCGGAAAGACCGTGCGATGGAGATTGATGTGGGGACAGTTGAGGTATTTCGACGATTGCAACCGGTGGCTGATGCTGAGGCGACACAGTTTGCATGTAGGACATACCGTGACCTCTAGCGTAATTCACCGGGATGGAAGACTGCAGTGACTCCCCGGGGTTGATGATACTGTTACCCATGGACTCCAACGGCGGATGTGGATTCACCCAGGGGTAGTCCCCCTTATCAGCTAGTGAGGTCTGGGTAGTAGTGGAATTCAACACCATCGGTTGGGTTCCGACTGTGGGTGACTGGGAAGAAGAAGTGGTGGTTTCGTCGCCCATGAGCTGGCAATAGGTGAGCCGTTGAACCTGAAGGTCATGCTCCGTTACCAACTCCTGGGTGACATAGGGTAAATCTTTCCACCCTAATACCATCGGTGCCGACGGTTGACGGGTGACATACTTGTCCTTGACGGATCCAAAATCGCTTGGGTTGTATTGCTGACAGCGGGCTTCCCCGATCGAGTAGCTCTGTTTGAGCGTGTCCCGCACCTTGATGAGCATGGCGATCCCCACCGAATATTTAGCCACGGCGAGTTGGGATTCCCGGGTGGTTGAAGAAAATTCGTGTTTAAAGTGGTGCAACAGGTTGGTTCCCGCTACCGCCAACAGACGTTGAATGCTGTAGTTGACGTATAGTACCTCGTCCAGTAATTTATATTCCAGGGCAAATAGTGTCTCGGCTAAAAACCGGAACCAACGCAGATCCACTTTACTGGTATTAACGCACTGTTTATAGTCCAAGTCGAAACATTTTATCACTGCGTGGATAAAATCAGTCCGACGGTTACGCTTTTCCTTGAGAATGGTATAAAAGGCATCTAGTAACGCGCGGGGTTTGCCCTCTTGGTGATCCAAGGTATACCCACACACCGGGGCAGCGCTGTCCCCTTTTACAATCACTTGGTATTCGAAAGCTTGCTTGACCGCTTCGATCACCTGGGAATGGATAAACGAAGGAAACTTGCCGCTCAGTTGGTGGTGTAATTTAGTGGATTTCTCGCGCAAAGCGACAAAGGGGTCCGTTTGCAACGCCACTAGGATGGGCACACACTTTAAAGGATGCGCCAGGCCCTGGCTAATAATACTTCCGATAACATCGGTGGCCACAATCTTTAACGGGTCGGACTTGAGAAGTACACATTGGATGATCTGGTCCAAATAGCACTGCATGATGGAACTGGCCACCCCTGCTTCCCCGAGTTCCTGGGCGTTACCGATAAGCACCTTGAGGTCCACCGTTTTCGTTGCCTTTTTGTTCGCCTGTTGGGCCGCATGGCCACCCTTTGATGGAGTCGTCGTCGCACTAGCAACGACCTCCGCCTCGGCATCGGCCAGTTTCTTCTGTTCGTACCCTAAAAACTCGGCAAAGATTTTGAGCAGCTGCAGTTTCATTTCCACGTCCTCGGCTTCGAAAATGCCATTCATCAGCGTCCGACTGTCTTGGTGAACCATCAACGTGGGGTACGCCTGGAAGAGCTGTCCTAAACTTTGCAATGACACCAACCGAATGGCCCGTGGCAGTGTTTCACCTGTAAAATAAATCATGCTGGAAAATACCCTCTGGCTAACCTGACCCTTGGAAAAGGCGTGCAGTTCTGGGAATTTCTCCGGAAACTCTTCCCGTTTGGCATCAAAATCAAAATAACGACAAAGCAAACCAAGTAAGATCAACATGCGCATAATTTTCTTGGCGGGAGACAGGGCTTTTCCTGCTCGGTGACTTCGGATATCCCGTGTTAAGCCATCGTGACAAGAACGTAGGATACGCGTAAGAAATTGAAAAGAGCGGGTCCGTTGGCTTACCACCCGACAGAGGCAGGGTACCGCCACGTTAAGCACCAACTGAGGGCTTTTGGTAAGGATACCCAATAGCTCCTTCTCGACTTGGTCAAGCATCGTAGGGTTGGGATGCTTCAGCTCAGGTAAAGTCTGCTGAATGGTCATGAGAACGTACTGTAACAACCGCTGGTCGCCCGAAGCCTGGTTACCGTCCTTGAGGTAGGGTTGGAGCGTCATTAAATGGCCTTCTGTAAATAGCCTCGGTTGGGCTTTGCTAAACAGATAAATTAGATGCATGCATTGTGCCAATTCAGCCCGGTCAGCGCTACGTTCCTCCAATGTCAGCAGGTGCTCCATTAGGGCTTCGACGTACAACCGATACATGGCCATTAGTTGATCGCGTTCTGCTGCACCATCCACTTTGGTAACCAAATGCACCAATAAATCACCCACGATATCCGCCTGGGCAGTACCGTGGGTGGGTTTTTGGATTACCCCCATAATGATATGGATCCGGTGCAACAAAGCCGCTCCTTGGTTGGCACTCAGCGACGAGTAGTCCAATTGTAATGTCGGACCATTCGTCCCTGGATTCAGAGAATCTCTTGGTCCCCCGGACATGCCCTGGGTATCACTTCCAGCAACCGCCTGAGCGTGGCCGGATCCTAGCGTAATATCCGAACCGTTCGCAGCAAGCAAGGGCAGTGGAACCAATTCACCAAACCACAGGTCCTGTACGGTTTTGTACGCCAATTGGCATACGTGGTTGTCCTCGTCGTGGATCCGATGCAAAACTCGATCGGAAATATCCACCTGTAGCTCCCGATCGGAAATTTGCATATAAATGTCCCGCAACACTCGGATGGCCCGTTTCCGAACCGACAGTCCCATATCCAAGACCCGATCACTGATGGGTCGGTAGTACTGGGGAATAAGTGCCGGTCGGTGAGTCAAGTACCGGCTCACCAGCTCAATGGCCGCATCCCGTACCGCAGGCGAACTATCCTGGAGCCTTTGGTTGATACCGGCCTTGACATTTAGCTGGCCCAGCAATTCGGGGTACGCATTGATAATTTGTCCCAGAGCCTTGAGCGCCTTGGTACGGAATGCCACCACGTTCATATCCAGCGCCGCCAGGATGCGGACCAACAGGGCATCGAAACTCTGGTAGAGGGACTGACGTGAAGCCAGGATTTCTAAAGAAATCTGGGCCAGGGGGCGGCCATGGTCGGTTAAATCACCTGGGCCACGTGGTGGCGCAACAGTGGTCAGACCGTTCATTGACCCACTCTGGAGGCGAGCCAAGGTAGTTTGGTACCATCCACACAGACGCTCCATGAGTTGCTTCACGACCAGGGGGAGGGGTTCATCGTGTACCTCGTCTGGATATTCGTTCGGTTGAGTTACCGGCGTCCTTTCTCGATTTAAACCAGTAAGACCCGCGTAGGACCAATCTGCCAGCAAGAAACACGCTGCCCCTCGAATCTCAGCAGAGGCCCTAGAAGCGGAATTTTCAAGATACTCGATCAAGTATTTTTGGTTATCCCAGAGGTTGTGAATGGTCACTACATCAGTAGATCCATTGATCTCACCCCGTGGAATACACCGCATAGCTGAAGTTGCTAGCTGTAACCGTTCTCGCTCCTGATCGGTAAGGGTACCCGAATGAGAATTAGACAACTCAGCTGCCCCATCGCCACGGAGCGCTTCTCCTTGGTCGTCTGCACCGGTGGTCGAAAATAGTGGCTGCCATTTCTTAATACGGGCTGCCACTGCCCCCAAGTACTCGATCGCTAATCCTTTGAGACCATTATCCGCTTTCTTGTCATCCACATACCCCATCAGGTGCTTGGTAAAAATGCGCAATATCAACTCGGCGGCCGGCCATTCGGGGAGACCCAGTAGGGACAACACATCGTCCATGAAGTTTTCCAACAAAGCCCGGTATTCCCCTTCATTCGCTTGTTTACTCTTGGTGCACCGACTGAGTAAAAATTTTACCACATACCCGGCGCTAGAACTAGCGGCGTCCAGTATTGACTTGTAGTGATTCTGCTGCTCGTTGATATCCGCCACTGGGATGGCGGACCGTGGTGAGTTTAACCCTTCTTCCGCCTCTTTGAGACGCTGGGCCACGGCATAGTGGGTTACCCACGAAGGTAGAGGAACCTGGGAACAACTCTGGATCAACTGTACCACCAAAGCGGTGACCATTTGGATAGGCTTGGCGTCTGTCAATTTATACTGTCGAAGATTACGCGCGCCCGTAGGGAGTTTGATAAGCGACGTGAGTACCTCTTCTAAAATCCAGGGGCGTTGACTTGGATAACGAGAAAAGATGGTACGAAGGATGTGGAGGGAGGATAGCCGTAACGCCGCTAAGTGGTTTGCTGTGAGTAAGCCCAAAGTTTTAGCAAGATCCACGAAAAACGCTGGAATTACGATAAAACCCAGGGTGATCACCACCGATTCTGAAACGTCGTGGCGTTCCAATAAAACTGCCCACCGCTCCAAGAACATCAGCGTGCCGGGGACTAGTCCCCCGAATAGGGATTTCACCCTGGCGTCCCGGGAGAAGAGCTGCCGTACGTCGGTTTTTTCCTGGTCCTTAAGTTCTACCTGCGTAAAGAGGAAATCCGCCAGTTGCTGTTTAACGACTTTTAAACATCCATTCAAAAGCTCCTCGCTGTAAAGCTGTTTGTTAAGATTCTCCCCCGTGAGTACCATCAATATAGTCACTGCAGCCTCCACCCCATTGATCACTTGGTGTACCGCATTTTCCAGGGATTCCCACGCCCCTAAACTGGTCGGATCACACCCTTCGCCTGTCGGGTTCAACGTGGTTAGTCGATCCTCGACCAAACGTTTGAGATTGACCCTCCCACTTTCCTGTACCGAGAGCTCAAGAATTTTCAATAAACGTACCAAATCGTCGACTGGAATTTCGCCTAATTGTTGGTACTGAGCTGCTTTGCCCACCAACCGTTGCACTTTTTTAAGTACCCCGGGTTGTACGGTCGCTGTGAGATTCCGTTGTGGATCCAATGTAAACATATGGTTACCCTGCGTGCCTTGCTGGTCAAGTGTATTAGGATCTAAGGCATCTTCGGCATGGAATAGCGCAGCCAGGTAGTCCTCGAGATTCCGACGCGCCATACCTGGTAGATTGTTAACAGGGTACGTAATCGCCGAGTGAGTAGGGTGGGCGTTTGACACAATCACTTCTAATGCAGAATTCCGTGACGGTGCTGCTGCAGATGGAGAGTTTTGCAACGGTGCCGGAGGTACGTTATGAGTATCCATCATCCCCATAGAACCGGCCGATTTAGTGACTGCCTTTGGAGAGGACAAGATGGGTGGTGAAACTTTCCTTGTCTGAGCTTCAACTTGAGCCTGGGACGGATGCGGCGGGGACATGGTCCTATTGAAAGATAGATCAGCAGGTGGGGGCGGCGACTGAGGCATCGTTGGGGGTGCTGTCACCAACACAGTATCCTTGTAAGTCATGATTTTCCTATGAAGCTGGACAGGGCACGACGTATGTCGATTGGGATGATTATCACGAGAAAACTTTTGGCACCGTGCTAATATCTTGGCAGCAAATGGGGAATGAGTAGGTTCCGAGAGGCGAATATTGCCTTGGGTAGGAACTGGCGGAAGGTTCACTTTGCGTAACCGACTGGAAGATGAAAAATAGCAAAGGTAGGAGTTACACCAGTATGGTCATGAGGTTATGGGTTAAAAATGCGGAAGAGCCCATCGAGAGGTCAATATGAGGGTTAGTTATCGATTAATAATAAACACTCGATTTTCAATCCTTGAATAGAAAAAAAAACAATACTGATTATTGAGTCAGGATAATTATAGGCTGTGCAGGATTGATCGGGTTAAACAGTATTGCATATAAGGTAGATGCTTTATATGCTGAATCCTGTCATCGTATAGGCCCAATCTAACTCGTGATTATAACCCCGAGTCGAATCCACATGTCCCTCGGAATGGGCATACCATTACTATAGATCATCCTTTGTCAACCTAGTACTTACATATTGGATAATGTCGAATCGAGTTGATTGAGGATGGATGCAAGATAAGGGGATGCCGCAGTGTCCAAGTCTCGCGGCAAGGCTATCCGGGTGTCAATAGACATATCCTGATGAGCCTGGTCATGTAGAGTTATCGTAGGAAATCCAAACTGGTGAATCACTATAGTGTAAAAGTTCAACGTACGGTATCGTGCCAGCGAAGCAAATGGTAGTAAAAGGGAAACATAGTTTGGATGGTGCACACTGAGGGTTAGTAACTATATAAGTATATGATATAAAACCAATCGGTCGGGTATCTAGTTAAACTACACGGTCCCAGACTGGCCAGGTCATGTACTGGTTCCCATATCATTTATCGGTTCAACGGTGACACCAAACTTACCATCGGAACAAGGTGTAATGGAAGGGAAGCTCATAAACGGTAAAGCACTGCATAGGTCATAAGGTGGTAGGACAACCTCAGAAGCTTGGGCCTCGGATGTAGAGAGTGAAAGGGTTGGTTTAGCAGGGACTTCCATAGAAACCATGTTGGATTCTGGCGGCAGTGGTGCGGTACTTGATGACAAAGGAGGGAGGGTGCTCTGAGGCATGGATAGTGGTTGATAGGATGACGAAGCCGAGGTATTATCTAGAGAAACATCTGACGAGGCCAATATCCGTTGGGAAGCTGTCGTTGTTAAGGGAACTGGTTCCAGCCCTGTAGCGATTGAGCTAAACCCTTGCGAAGCGTATTGAGGAGGATTCAGAGCGCCGTTGGACGGGGCTGCTATTGGTCCCTGGTGGTTATGAAGCGGTGGCGGGTTAACGTGGGTCAGTCCCGACTGAGGAAGTGTCTGACTATTGAGGGGTACCGAAGCGCTTGCCGTCATATTTTGGAGAGCAGTATTCGGCACCGATGGGTTGCCCATGGGTAAGGACGTAGGGTATCCTGACATGTGACCGGTTTCCACAAGCGGGTAACTTGTTCCTGGATAGTACAGATTGGGCTGAGGATTCATTAACGCAAAGGTAGCAGGGTTTAACCCTTCCGTTGACAATGCCATACCAGAATAGGGCCCCTGTGTAGAAGCACCACCGTACCCCAAAGGTTGTAAAACGCCCTGTCCAGCGTGTACAGATGCTCCGGCCATTGCGATCTCACCCATTGAGTAACCTGTAGGCCCTGGCAATGACCCATACTGTCCCGGGTGGTGGGAATTCCTCATTCCATAGGTGGGAGCCTCAAAGGCATTGCCCTGTACCGCAGTCACCGGAGGGTTGGAGTAATACACGGGCGGTGTCGGTGGTGGCTTAGAAGGGTCATCCATGAATAAGCGGGTCTGATTGAAAACAAGGTAGCAATTTCCCACCCGTAGGTGATTTAGTGAATAATCCGGAGTTATGGGTGTATCTGTTGGGAATGCAAAGTAGGGATTCTTAATTTACAGCGACCGTGACAATGAAAAATACATCGAGGTTGGAGTATACACAAGGGTGCTCATAGCTAGCAATCTATACAGAATAGTAACCACAACAATAACAAAGACACACTGCCTGGTAGCCAGAGATACGTTTGGGAGCCAAAGCCAGTAAAGAAAAAAAAAACAAAGTCAAGGAACCTCTCTAAATCCCTGCTGTCTGGGTTATGGACCATTTTCGCATAGTAAAAGAACCCAGAGATAGCACCCTGCATAGTCATTCTTATTGGCTATTCCCGAAAAGCCCGAAATGTTAGATTTCAGCGTAACCAGAGGAGACCCCTAAAAGTGTATTCCACTATTGACTAGTATATGATAAGTAAAAATGACAGGGAATCCCGCGGTTTGTAGGGGTAATATTGTTAGTGCTATTATCGTAGAAGAGTTTGAGCCAGATAGAAAGAAATGCCGAAGGTCACCTAGGGATTACAACGTATGGGTGGAGCAGCCTCGTATTTTGCTATAGTGCCAGGACCATATTTTGACTTTGCCATTTAATAACGAATTATGAAAAAAAGGTACATGTAGTCACTCCACCATCAGATACAAATCAAATAGACGAAATATTCCGAAATTGGCCAACTTAATAACACTCAAAAGATATAAATATACTCACTCTCCCCTTATCTCTCTCATTGTCCAACCATCAAAATTGGCATATAAAAAGTAATGTTAATAGTCAAACGACTCACGAACACAGACATACCAAAGTGAATTATATAGAGGCCGACAGATGTAGGCTGTGGAAGTGGATATGCTCCTCGACAAAGGTTTGAATGAAAAAGTAGGAATGGTCATACCCAGGCCGCATCCGATTTTCCACGATTAAATTTTGTTTCTGACGACAATTCTCAACCGACACGATAAAATGCTCGGGGAGTAGCTGCTTTTCCTTGAGAAAATTATCTTGATCACCCTGGTCCATCAGCAGGGACAGACGCGGTCCTTCGTAACGTTGCACTAGCGCAGTTGCGTCATATGCTGCCCACGCAGTTTTATTATCCTTGCCTAGATAGCCCGTAAATGCTTTGATGCCCCACGGACACTGCGACGGATGACAAATCGCCGCAAACACCGATACACTACGATACCGTCCGGGGTTTTTCAAGGCGCAAATTAAAGCCCCGTGGCCTCCCATCGAGTGGCCCATAATGGACATTCGAGTGGGATCCACCGGCAAGTGTGCGTTGACCAGCTCCGGCAACTCCACCGTCACATAGCTATACATGTTATAATGCGGTGCCCATTTTGGTTCCGTGGCGTCCACATAAAACCCCGCACCACTTCCGAAATCCCACGCGTCATCCTGACCCTCAATATCCACCCCACGGGGACTGGTATCCGGACACACCAACACCACACGGTGCTCCGACAGACTGTGCAAGGCACCGGCCTTTTGGATAAAGTTGTCTTCGGTACATGTCAAACCGGATAGGAAATACAATACCGGTAACTTTTCGTCGCCGGTTTTGATGTCCGGTAGGTATACATTGAACTTCATGGTGCAACGAAGCACCTGAGAATCATGCTCGTACTTGGTCACCGTGCCCTGGAAACAGCGGGACTGGGAAACTAGTCGGAGTGGGGACGACATGACTGTAAAACAAGAAGGGAAAAATGTAAACAATAAATATCCGCTAGTAACTAAAATAAATAAACCTAGGACAATTACGTCAAACCTAACAGCAAGGACAATGTACAGCTGGCGGGAAAAGCGACGAAACGGCACTGTGTGACGGTGCTTAACAGACTACAGGGTATTCTCCGCCTGGCATGTTTTGCTGGTCTGGTTCACTTTTTTTTTCCAAACTGAATCAGTCACGAGTATAAATTTTGGGAGTGGAAAGCTAGCGGAGACAACTCAAAGGGCGACGCACTTCCCCTGCGTACCATTGGACGGCGTTGGGGATTAGTGCCGCTTGGCTAAAGGTTTCAGATAGCAATGGCTTGGGGGGGGTGCATTTGTGGGCGTCTCCTCTTCATCTCATAACGAATCATGAGTCGAAAAGGTGGTTAAGCTGTACGACAGTGCACATCCACGAAATTTACCTTCAACTGTGAATGGGGGGGGAGGTTCATCGGGGAACAGGATTTGAGCACAACCCCCCTTCTAGCCTTGGGATTCCACCCCTATACATCACATTTGAAGACCCTCAAACATGGTCTCAGTTGAATTTATCCAATCTGAAACCACGTGTTTTGGCGTATTACTATGTTCTAAATATCATCGTCTTGAGAGTATGGTCCGATGTTCTTTACTATTAACATTGCACATTAGAAATTCATAATAGCACAGACCCAAATACATATATCAAATCATTCAATATCGTTAATTAAAGCAAAAAAAGACAGGAAATGTTAACGGAAGAAAGTCCATAGGCAGGAGGAGGGAGGTGCCACAATGCCTCAGCTAGGTG
>JANBPY010000300.1:0-12203 GCA_027577015.1 Dispira parvispora
GCAACCAGCTGCCAGCACCACGGTAGGAAACCCGCCATCACAAAGTAATTCGCTTATTTTTGTATTGGAGGGGATACGGGTAGAAGCAATGTGGAAATACTACTAGGGAGCCTGGTCGAGGTGACAAGTATTCTACGAATGAGCCAGTGTCTTTTCGAATAAACCACACCAGGGAAGGAATGCGTTTTTGGTACAAAAAAAAGCAGCAGTACTCAATCGAACATGCACATGAATCACGCGTACCGGTTAAATATTCGCTCAGGTCTACAAGTGGTGGTCGGAAAGTAAAAGTGACTTGTAGAAGAATAAAATAGAAATCTTAAAGTAGATGCGAGCTGTTGGGTAAAGAGAAGACGACAGAAGTAACACGCTATAAATTCTATCAAACGAGTCCTCTGGATAACAACAAAGTCGCACTTTGCGCCACTGTTTTCCACTCTGTAGTATAAAATGTCCCTTTGCTAAAGGCGAACCCTTTCCAAGGTATTCCCAGGCACCAAGTCAAAGTGTACTAAATAGCAGTCATTAATCCTAGTGATAGAAAGTAAACGCTTCAGTTTATTAATAACAGGCGCATTATAAAAGCAGCATTTTGGTTTTGTCTCGAATAGTGCTAAAAATGACATTTAGTACTCCTGCGTCACTGTAAACAGAGTCACATCTGACCTTTTAGCAATCCGCGGTGAGGGTGTCAAACACTTGGGGAAGTTGGCCTTCCTTGGCAGCGGCATTCAACTTATCGGCCAATTCCGCCATGGCTTCGGGGGTCTTGTGCTTGGAAAACAGCTTATCGAGCTTATTAAGTTGGGTTTCCATAAGAGTGGCCGACACACGGGTTGCCGGATCCACAAAGTAGTTGTTAGAGGAGGACAATTCCTTGATGGTGTTCTTGTGGGTACGGATAGCACGACGCATTTCTTCCTTGGCCTTCTTTTCCTGCTGACGAGCAGCCTTGGCTTCCACTTCCTTTTGTTGCGCCAATTTCTTGGATTCTTCCTCAGCCTTCTTCTTGGCCTCTTGGGCCTCCTTGCTAGGTGCGGCTGCTTTAGTGTTCTTGCCCTTGCCCTTGTTCTTACGGGCCAGACGGGCCTCGCGGTCTTCTTGACGGAATTTAATCATACGGGGATCGGCCTTGATGGCCTGGTCCACCAACTGCCGCAAACGGGCATTGTCTTCGTTCTTGCGGCGAGCTCGTTCGGCACGGTTCTTCTTGTCCATCCAGCGTTTATTGTCCCGGTTGTCCGCACCTTCGGCATCCTCCTTGTCCAAGTACTCAAAAGTACGCCATGAGTTGATGCCGTACCAGAATTCGTAAAAGGCTTCCACCTGAGCACGCGGGGCGTCCAGATCACCCAGCACAGGTACGGGTTGTTCCTTGGAAAAGCGGGCCTCGCGCTCAAACACTTTACCGTAAACATCGAAAAAGTCACCCTTGAGCTTAGCAGGCGGAAGACTGTCGTCTAACTCGGGATCGACCGAGTCAAACTGCATGCGCTTCACCGGATCAGTCAGAATCTCGTGAGCCTTTTGGATACACTTGAAGAACCGATCGTCGTGAATATTACCACCGGCGGCCTTTTTATCCGGATGGTGACGAAGCACCTTGCGGTGGAACTGCAGCTTAATATCTTCGGCAGTAGCCCGGTAACGCAACTTGGACAGCCCCAGCACCGCATAATGGTCCTGGTCCTTCCAGTCCTTGGGATCCATATCCAACAGTTCTTCATCTTCGTCCTCATCGTCATCGTACTCGCTACCGTGCACAACGGTGGAACCTCCAGCAGCCACTCCGATCTTGTCTTGTTGTTCGGCCAAGGTGAGATGATCCTGACAGTCTAGGGTTTGCGGATCCGAGTGTTGGAATTGCAAAAAGGCTTGCACACGCTGTCCCACTTGGGCAATGGTTTGGTCGGCAAACTCACTGAGTTTAGCATGAACTCGGCTGGTCTCACCGGCGTTCCAGCTCTTTGGAAGAGCCGGCAGCATCAATTGCGAGGTTGTCATTTTTGAACTAAAAGGGTGAAATTGGTGGAAAGTAAAAACTAGTTAAAAAAAGAAACAGGCCAATGAATTCAGCACCAACAACAATTATAACTAGAAATAAAAAGCAAAGATTACCTCTCCAGTCTATTGTTTTACTTGGCATAGCTGTTCCCCTTCCAAAATTAAAATTTTGTGGCAGACTTTTTTCTTTGTTAAAAAAAAAATAAAATAAAAAATGTGGCACACTGTATTGTTATTGGCGGGATACAGTGGCGCACTCCATTGGTTCGCGAATTCAGTGATTTCCTTTTTGTCGATTGACAAATTTAACGGATAAGATTTTGAGTGGGGTTCAATTTATCGAGTTGAAAAATTGACTGTATCGGTTGAAGTTCGCCATTTCCATTCTGCGTTCCACAATTGAATATTCTATTTACATTCGATTTTGTCCCCCTTAAAAGATTATGGGACACATTCTACTTTGCGATAACAGATATCAACTCGCCAAAGTTGAAAAAACTCTACTCGAAATCATATTGAAAAAGTCAAAACTAACGCACTTTTATCTGGAATCGCCATAGGTTGGAAAAATATCACTCATAACCCTTAAAATTACTTTCACTATCTGCATTTGACAGATGCACTGGTGATACGCTACTTTTTCCTTTACTCCCTTGTCATTCAATCGAAATGTGACACGGTTTTGACTATTGGCACGAGTAGTCAGATAGAAACCAAGGAACAACGAGTATGCTAATTAAATCAGTATTTTTTGATCCATAAGGGGTTTTCGTTTTCGAGTGTCAAATTGCCCTACATGTCGTAATGGCAGCTAAATAAAATCATACTCAATTTAACAACGCTTCGTCCTTCTAAATATAGACCATTTTTATAGAGTCAAAACTGCTAGTAAATTCAAACTATTTTTGGAGCATTGGGAAAGTAAAAGCCTTGCACGTGGTTACACTTGATCTTTGATGCTTCAGATTGTGTTCCTTGGGCCAGATTCCTATTGGAGGATCTGGTCTTCCTTTTCGGCTGAAGCTATTTGCACTTCCAGTTCCGAAAATAGTACTCGGCACGTTATTCCTTTCCCGAGTTTAACGCCTTGTGAGACTAAACGGGTGTACCATCACCTTTCCAATACAGCATTGTAGTACAACATCTGTGATTTTGGCTATTTGACGTTTGTCCAACCATGTATAGTCGTTCAACAGAGAAAGTCGAGCATTTCTCGTTTCCTCCATCCCACTACGTTCTTTGTTTAATGGGTAGTTTAGTTGGGCATGGTCATCGCTTCCCACATATAAAACACTCCCTTTTGTCAAGGCTACTCCTTGTGCGACAGCTATTTTAACATGTTGCAATCACATCCATTTAAAACCACCAGGTCTTATTTCGGATGTTCTTCTTTTCTTCCCTTTGCTTTCGATCAAGGCATTAGCCCTAGTTGAAACTCTGGTACTACTGTAGTGTTAACCACCTCACTGCCCTCACCCCGGAGTTACCAAACGAAATGAAAAGCGTCATTTTCACTTTTGGTATCATAAGTGCGACTCTGGTGCAAGCCCAAGGTACGAAGCGGTACTCTTCCACCTTGGATAGTTGGGAGCACAGGTTAAAGTATGATCTCACTGGACAAGACTCCATTGCCAACTATTTCATCGAGACGGTGCGCAACCACATTGAAGAGAAACGGTATTTGCTCAACTCTAATTGGAATATCCGGTTGAAACCGTGGTGCGGTGACGTGTTGGATCAGCTGACTCTACAAGAAAAACAGGCAAGTATATAATAGGTACATCAAGGGATATGTGGTAATATATTGTTATGTTTGGGTATAGCATTGTTCACCTAAATCGACCGAGAGGACCATGTTAGCACCCTATAGATTAACAAGGGTATATCAGATCATTACGGAAAGGCGTGACTTATCACACAAATGGAAGTTGACTATTGCGAAACTCATCCTAATAGAAGTACTATGAGCCACGTTTACTATTTTTTTTGCTTTTGTTTCGGGAATTCGCTATCCCAGAGTAAGATGGACCTGTACGTGAAATTACTGTGTGAGGATGGCAATGATTCCGATGAGCCCGGTAAATCCGTTTGGCGAGTACTCGCCGCGTTTACGGATGTCTCTCCCGAAAAGTTGGTACCCTACGCAAAACCAATGTTAAATCATTGGGGCTACATGATGCACAAGAACTACCAAGCGATAACCAGTCGGACAGCCCCTTCCATGGAGGAACAATATGAGCTGGAACAATGGTTGTCGGATCCAGACCCAACCGAGTCAGATATGGATTTCGAGGAAGGAGATAGTCCTCTGGATGAATATCAGGCGAGGTCCAATCTGTATTTCCCCAAGGGCCAGTTTGCTCAGGTTGTACATCCCATGTCGGATAACCAGTTTCAGGTCCAGTGGACTCGTATTCTCGAAATTCCTGACATAGATCTGTTGCGATTGTCGCCCTATCTTTTGATGTTGAAACACGGGAAATACTTAACAGTGCGATACCTATACCTATACATATGGGGGGCATTGCGTCAAGTAGATCTGATCAAGGGTCCTCATTCCGTAATGGACCCGGTGGCAAAGTCCTACCCCCTTTATTTTGATACCGGACTGGATATGCTTGGTAATCAGGTAGATTGGTGGGAAAGTGTATGGAACATGAATTACCATGACCTACTAGAGATTACCAGTGTCTCCTTTTCACTAGCGACACCGATATTGTCCAATGATTACAAGATGTTGGAAAAAATACTGCAGGTGCACACAAATGAAGCGGACCGTACCACTGACGAAGATAAAAAGGGTATTGCCCTTTTGCTCTATTCTATGACCCAGCAATTTTTCCCACAAGCCCAGGAAATGGTTAGCCAGACTCTCATCGGTTTCCTAGGTGAACCAGCCTTTAAACGGATGAAGTACCTGTTTTTCAACAAGAAGAATCGTGGAAACGACCAAGAGTTTAAACATGTTCTGGTGGAAATGTTGCGTGACTTGGTGCGCGTTGGAGAAGATGGTCAGCTTGAAATTGCCATAGTTGACATAGTCGGCAAAAATCGTGAACGGCGGAGCCTTATTTCTGTCCAGTAAAGGTACATCCCGTCGAGAGCGAGTTCTCTGCAGTTTATTTTATTTTGACTGTGTTTGATGTTTCCTTGTTCCTTTTTTCATGACAGGATATTCCAGTAAAATGTATATTCCTTCAATTCATTACGTAAACACCCTCACAGCCAAGGCTATACAGCATTGGGATATTAAACAAATGTATTTTAGTTGTAGTGGGAGAGAGTAAGCAATTTCAACTTGGCGCATCAGTTTTTTCCAAGGGGTCCTAATAGGATTGAGATGCGGGAGAACAGCTCATTCCAACTCGGCTGTTTTATTCTCTTGATCCCTTTCCTTGCCAGTTTTGACCGGATAATAGTGCCCAGGGCTTTCTTTTACATATTTCTTTGTGAATTGCTTCTCGATGCTACTTTTCCACCCTTCAATTTACCGCCTTATTTTCACTTTTAGTTTTCATGTTCGTTTTTCCCCGAATAGCATACAAAACACTCTACTTTCACTAGAATCACTGACGTAAGCTCCCATTCCTCCCAATTGTCAGAGCTTTTTTTATTGCCAACATTTACTTACCATGTATAGCTTTGAAGGGCAATTCAAGTCGAGACGACCCATCAATTTGGGCGGCACACCACAGCATGACAAGAAAGAGCTTTTACGCCGGGCTCACCAAGAACGTAAAGCCCGCGAAGAAGAACGACGGCGGCACCAGGCTGCTACCAAGTTACAGGCCCGATTCCGAGGCCAACGAACTCGGGCCCATTTGCAGCAAAAGTGGCGACAGGATTGGGATGCTCAGCGACGGAATGGGACCCAAACGAGTAAGGACCAACTGTACCAGTCGTGGTTGACCTTGTTGTATTATTATAGGCCGACAATGGCCGACCAAGAGCGTTTGCGGGAGATGTGCACTGTGGGGTTTTCTTCTACCACCGTGGCGACTTCTACTTTGCGTCAGTGGCAACCTGTGCTTTCGGCAACGGCCATGACTCGATTTTTACTCGTATTGGGCCAGGCGGTAGTAACTACGGCATCATCGGTCCCTGTGGACATGGCAACCCTGCGTGTGTGGACTGCTACTTTCAATGATACGTTACGCGCTCTTACTACGGTCTATCCTCATCACCACCCTCTAGTGACAACGATGCTCCGGAACGCCACTCGCAAGGGACTATTGCGGTATTTTACAAGAGCCATGAGTAGCTTAAGTGACCAAAAATTTTCTGATGGTGCCCACAGTGTCTTCCAGGTTCTCGCACAGTGGTTAAATCTAGTGCGTGGTCAAATAGCTATCGCTGACCGTGATGATTTTGACTTGGCCTTGGTGACAGATGTTTTTGCCATGTACAACTTTCCCTTGGATCAGAGTGCCGATCTGGCCTTTGTTGGCTCGGTTGAATCGGTGTTTGAAACCCTTACCACCGTATTGAGCATATATTTTATGCCCGATGCTGGGATATCCCTAAGTTTTACCGAACGAATCATTCTGCTACATAACTTGGTGGTTTTACATGAACAGGTTACGCTGCATTCCCCTCATAGGACAGGTCTATTATCCCGGTACGTTTCTTCAGCATTATGCCTATTAAACCACTTGCCCGACCACAAAGTTCCAGCCGTGGATAGCACTAATGCGGAAGAGCGGGCCGTGCCGTTTCCGTCGGACTACGTCACCCAATGGTCAACCACGCTACCTTTACTGTATCGGGCTCAAAATCTTGCCCGTCTCGCCATACTACGACTCGATAATGGGGATCTATACTTGAGTTGGCTGGCCACGTTGGTCATCACTTGGTCCAGCGCAAAATCATCTGTTCTCCATCATCTCTTATACCAAACTTCGGACGCTATCGTTTCGGTCCTTTGGAATACCCTCTCAACTAGCCCTGTACTGTCCCAACTGACGGGCCCCAGTCAGCTCGCCGACTTGTCGCTTCTAACTGACCATGTGGAAGAGTTGGGTTATTTTTGGGACCTATTGTACTTGTTGAGCGAGCTGGTACGCCGGTATATAATTACCATGAGTGACAACCAACTAGACGAGGTAAGGCGTGGCACGTTACTTGGCATTCCGCTCAAGGAATTTGTCTCTCTCGGACGAAATCTGTCATTTACCATGTTATGGAACCCGCAGTTTTTAGTCAAAGCGACATCCACTCGGGTGTCCACGGTTCTTACCGTGGAACAGTTAGGTCAGTCACTGGTGCAACTCACACGACAGCTGCACGATCTTAATAACCGTGCCCTGTTTATGGATGCTGAAGAGTGGATGTTTCAACCGGTGGTCGATGTGGTGTCTTACGCTCACCGATTAGCCGAGTGCCAACTACGTATCGAAAGCTCAGAGTCCGACACGGAAGACCAAGCAGAGATTGAGGACGAGGAAGATGAAAATGAAGAAAGTGGTACCACACTTTCCCCGCCTGAACAGTTGGGCATGTTACTCCGTAGGGCGAATCAGCACGCGGATGCCCCGCAGATGGCACCGCAATTGAATCACGACGGCCCTGCCTTGTACCAACCCGTTGTGGTGAGACCTGGTGGGGGCGGAGACTCTCGTCACCCGACATCAGGAAGATCTGCCCTCACCAGCGTGGATATGGCCCTGCAGGCCAGATGGAATGTTTTAACCCAGCTGCCTTTTGTGGTTCCGTTTGAACATCGAGTGAAGATATTCCGGGAAATGATCCTACTCGACCAACAGCAGAATAATATTTCCACGTCGTTGCCGGTCTACCGGGTGGAGATCCACCGCACCCAGGTGTTTGAAGACGGATTTGCGCAACTTAACCCACTGGGCGCAGGGTTAAAACAGCGGGTCGCCATTTCCTTTGTGGATCAGTACGGTTTAACCGAGGCCGGCATCGACGGGGGTGGAGTATTCAAGGAATTTTTTAACCTACTAACAAAGGAGGCGTTTAATCCTCATTACGGATTTTTCTTACACACCTCCAACCAAATGCTGTATCCGAATCCCCAGGCTCACTTTCGTCAACCGACCCAGCTGGAATATTATCGCTTTCTGGGCCGAATTATTGGCAAGGCACTTTACGAAGGAATTGTCATGGATGTGCAATTTGCCGCTTTTTTCTTGAACAAGTGGCTGGGTAAAACCAATTATGTAAACGACCTGGCTTCATTAGATCCGGTCCTCTACCAAGGTTTAATGCAACTTCGGGCCTACTCGGGTGATGTAAATGCGGATTTCGGCCTCAATTTCACCGTGAATACCGACGACCTAGGTACAGTATCCACCGTAAATCTGCTGCCCAATGGGTCGGACATTCCTGTCACCCATAGTAACCGCACCTTGTACATTTACCTCGTGTCTAATTTCCGACTCAACGTCCAGATTCATCGGCAATGCCAGGCGTTTTTCCAGGGACTTTCGGATATTATCCCCCCGGGTTGGCTACGACTGTTTGACCAGCAAGAGTTGCAAACCTTGGTTAGTGGAGCCTCGGCTTCAGTAGACTGCCAAGATCTTCAACAGCACACGGTTTACGGTGGGGACTACCACCCGGATCACCTTGTGATTCAGCGATTCTGGCGGGTGGTGACCGAGTTTAGCGACGATGATAAACACCGTCTGGTCAAATTTATCACATCTTGTCCTCGGCCTCCTTTGTTGGGATTTGGGGAATTGGAGCCCAAGATTTGCATCCGGAGTACCGAAGGTGATACCGATCGTTTGCCCACCGCGTCGACTTGTGTTAATTTGCTAAAACTGCCACCTTATCCAGATGAGACCACAATGCGTGACAAATTACTCTATTCTATCCGGGCTGAGGCCGGCTTTGATCTGTCCTAGAACGGGTCGAGTTTTTACACCATTATCTAGTTTTTAGATTTTTTGGGATGTAGTATTGAAAGCTGTAACTGGTGAGACCTACCTTGTACCTCTGGAAGTTCCCTGTTGTGAGTCACACATCGTACCATATTCTGAACATTGCCACTGGCACTTACTTTTATTGATCCAATCACTTTCTTTGAATATAATAACAATCCGTAAAAGTATGGGTAATCATTTATTTGAACTCAATTGCGACTTCCAGAGCAGATCCTTGGCCCAGCCCTGCAAAGTGTTCCAATTTGGTTATATACATCGACTGGCTGTGATATAATATCCATTATTTCTTTTCTCAGCAGAAGCTGATGTAATCCGCTAACGGATAATAAGTGGTCGAGGATGAGAAAAAGGGGATAGTCATAGTGGAAAAGTGATTCCATTGAATAGCCTCGTTCATGCGAAATATGGGAGGAGGAAAGAGTAATAATAATACTAAAGGTTGCTAGTGACAGCATTGGTCAACTCGTTTTCGCAGTCACCCTCAATATTCCAAATCATCGCGCCACCCATGTTAAATTGCTTAATGTAGTCACACTTGTGCTTGATACTTTCAGGGTCGTCATAGGTAATCATGACACGACTCGCGCGATCGTACAAAGAGACAGCCTTGGCGTGGACATCCCAAAAGCGTTGGAAACTGGATTCGTTAGTTAGATGATGGGTACGCAAATGACGGTAGTCAAAGACACCATCTTCCCAGGTACCAGGGGGCACACCCTGGAAGGGAACAAAGAGGCCACTGGGGTTATCCGGGGAGGCCTGTACGTTGGCAAATCCGCGACCGTAGAACCCAATTCCCAGGACGATTTTCTGGGGTGGTACCCCCTGAGCCAAGTACTCATTGATACTAGTCCAAATGCTCATAGTGGGGTCGTTGGCAGCAGGGGTAAGGCAAGAATGGTGACCGGTTTGGCGAGACCAGCTACCTTGGAAGTCGTACGCCATAATGTTGAAGAAATCCACGTACTGGGCCAACTCTTGGAATTTATAATGGCAATAAGTACGGGGACTAGCCGACATGGCGGCCGTTAAAAGGTAAGGCTGGGGACGCCCCGCCCCCGCGGCATAAAGTTCGTCCCGTAACGTTTGCAGCAAGGCCACATAGTTTTGGGCCTCTTCGGTACGGGGACCATCGCCGGCCAACCCACCCACGACAGGGAACTCCCAGTCAATATCCACACCGTCAAAGTTATACCGACGGATAAAGTGACCCACTGACCGGGCAAATCGGCGTCGGCTCTCGTCCGTACGAGCCACACTGGCGAACTGACCTGACCAGGTCCAACCGCCAATGGCAATCAACACCTTGAGGTTGGGATTACGACGCTTTATGGGACCGTGCGGATGGGTAAGGAGGTTAATACTGCCCTTGCAGGGGCCCGGGACGTCACCGGGATGCTCAATTTCGACGTCGGCCCAGGGGTCCCCGAGTGCAATTTCACCGTTAGCGATATTGGCAAAGGAGTAAATTACATGAGTGAGACGTTCTACGGGAAGGTCATGGGGAGTGTACTTGCGGGCGTAGATGGACCATGAAGTAAAGTAGGCCACGACTTGGCGGTGGGTCATGGTGGTAGCAGTTGTATCCAAACGGGTGACGGAAGGGGGTACTTGAGCAGACGGGTGGAAAGACAAAAGGTAGAAAAACGAGGTCGGAGACCAAAGAGGAAACAATAAAAGTTGTACGAGGGAATAAACCAAGACGCCGAAGAACATGGTATTTAAAGGTATTGCCAACTAATAAACTGTGCCCCCAAGCGATAATTATGTGAGTGAGAAGGACGTAGAGTGGCACAAAACCTTGTCCAGTCATGCCAAGCATTTCCCAACATTCTTATACGTTTCCCCACTTGCAGGACGGTTTAACACGGCTTAATTCAGGCCTTGGCTGTGCCAATCTCTGGCGTGTAATCCCCCTATTGTTGATGTTTTCCATTCCACAATGGTCACACTGATCAAGTTTAACGGCCACACACTTGTTATGTCAGCGGTTGCAGGACTATGTCCATTGTGTAGTGCGTGACCGGTGTCGGGGTTTAAAAAATGTATTAACGCTGTGTGGAGTATAAAATGAACAAGACCACAAGAGTGCTCATTATCCAACAAACCTTTGTAAAAAAAAAAAAACACAACTACACACCTTTCTACCACAAGGCAAAAGGTCCTTCCAATCGACGAACCTCTCGGTCAGGTTACCCCCCTTCCGGGGGTTCTCCTGCCTATTACTCAGTGCGGATTCAAGTAAACCAATCGGTGCCTGAATGGTGGGAAGGTCTCCCACTCACCTGCGGTGCTCTAACCTATTAAAATCGAAAATACCAGCCGTTAGTGGTTAGCATCATACCAACAAACCTCCGACCTAGTGACTGCTAAATTCCATATTTTTCTTGCACCCTACGTTTTTGCTGCCCAGCATAATATTACTGTTATATATAATTCCTGTCTCGTACGTTACTTTTATCTTATCGGTTCTCCTCTACCTTGGCTACCTTCATTCTTGTCAGTAGCTTGCCATTTACTCTTCCCATTTAAGCAGCACCCATTTTCGTTCACGTGTACCATGTCGTTGTCTTTTCCAACCCGGCGTCTCCCCTTGCGCGCTGGATTCCTGGGAGCGTTGTGTGCTCCATACAACGCACACGGTGGCTGGGCCACGCTTCCCAAACAGGTTGACCAGGTCGTGCAGACCGGAATGCAGCCGGGGGTGGTCCCCAGAGTGGGGAATTCTGTGTTCGGTAGACTCTTTACCGCCAGTGCAAAAACGTTCAATGACAAACCCGCCCCGCACACCTTACTCGATGACTTTGCCAGGCAAAATTGGGTCATTCAACAAGAGACCTTTTCTAAACTACCGACTGAGATACAAGACCTGGTGCGGGACTATCCCTCCGTGGTGTCACTGCCTGTCCAGTGGGGTGTACAAGACGCGTTTGGACACTTGAATAACGTGGCCTATTTTCGATTTGCCGAAAGTGGGCGCTGGGATTGTTTGGTGCGGCTGGGTCAGTTCATGGATGCCGAGAAATTGAAAGATTTCATGTACGGCACGGGTGTGGGTCCCATCGTTAAACAAGTTTCCTGCAAGTATAAGCAGGTGGTGGAATACCCCGACACGGTAAGTAGTATTTTAAAGCTCGCTCTGTGATTTGAGTGGCATGACAATCAGTTATAGTGGTTTACTATTGATGATAGACCAATGGAACTGGTGCTGCTACGACTGGATAGACGCTGGACTGACATTGGTAGGAACTCCCCTTCGTTTCACTCAACTAATTTTACCCGATATTCGCG
>JANBPY010000301.1:0-12199 GCA_027577015.1 Dispira parvispora
TTTAGCTACATTAAACCTTTTTCCATCTTATTCGATTTGGTAAAATTGCGCTCCTGGAAATAAATAACAACGAATACCTGCTTTGGAATCTTTGCTGTGTGGCATTTTGACTGGTGCGGGTGCTGGTACATTGGTGGATCGTTTCTAGTTCTCGAAATATATCGCCGAGCACTGTGTCCACTGCTTGCTCATCATTCTTTTCATCGTAAACAAGTTGTATGGGACGATTTAACAAATCCAAAGTCGACAAATTATATTATCCCCAGTTTAGATGGTGCAACTAACCTCGCGGAGCTCTAGAGTTGCTGTAATGCTTTGGAGCAACGAGAAATGTTTGGTTGGCGATATCCGTACATGGTTCTAGTGATACTTACAGGGGAAGGAACAGAACCACCGGCTAATGGCTGGAGTAGTTCATGCTCAATAAGTTCAACAGTGTCCAGCGAAGGCTTTAACGTCAATTTGTAATGGGCTGGGGTGAGTTCTCTCTCCAGTGACGGAGGAAGTTCAGTATCGGGGTTAATAGCGGATGTTCGTTTTGGCCCATCACTCGTCATAGACACCGTTTTTTGGTTTTCCGCTCGGCGGGTACTCGCTGATATGTGGTAGTACCCAACATACCAAAATATCATCATTCCGTATAACAACAGTGAATTACAATGGGTAATTTTGCTTTCCAACAGTATAGCAATTTAGAGTACAATTCCATCAATAAGATTTCGTGTGAAATCCATTCGAGTCCGGCGAATTTATTTCTATACTGTCGGAATAAAGCGGAAAGGTTCAGCGAGATTGTGCCATTCGTGACAACCAGTCGCGGTCCAATTGCTTTGCATGATGTGTAGTGGTCTTACCATGCTGCATACTAATTTTCCCACGGCAGAGAAACCCAAGCTCAGTAGACTCATTAAGGCGGGGTTGGAGCTACGAAACCAGGGAGGTGCAAAGTGAATAGGAAGAAGACCAGTGTCAGAGCTGGGCGGATATGGATTGGGTTGGTCAGGTTGTATTCCCGTCGCTTCTGTTAACACTTGCTTACCGTGAGTCGGTTACCAGTCACGACAACGTGGTTATTATACTAAAAGAAGCAATATCGGGCAAGGAATGGTAACGCTAATGGTAAGTGGATATGGATTACGGTTCGCCATGTAACTTTAGTCCGTGATTTCATCATTGATGCAATAAAGAGCCAGCTACCACACTCACCTGCTGATGCTGGCCTTTATATTCATTGAGCAAAATCGCGATTGGCATCCAACGATATCACCAGGGGATGAGTTCAATTCGACTTGGGCAAGCGGTAGCGTTAATATTCTAAAGGTATCACCGTATTGACTAGGGTATCTATCATGGGCGTATAGAGCATGCAGGGAGTTCCTCACGAACTCCGTTTTCTAATATTAACTGATGTCTATTCCGATTTTTTTTACTTACGCTTGGAATGGCGCGAGGGTTTACGCTTTTTCATGCTTTGTTTTCCAACCTTGTTTCGACGGCAGTGATCCCGTTTTGACAGTTGTTTCCCTTGGCCCGGAGGTTGGTTAGTGGAACGGGGCTTCGACAGTGTGGCAATGGCAGTGTCGGGGGGACCGTCGCTACTGCATGTTTTAGAACTATTCTGGTGTTGTCGAACACTGCCTGCGCTACTCCAGTCACCCCGGTCTAGGTTACGACGGTGTTGAACAACATAGTCCAGAATGTAGGGTGACACCGACTCGGTCATGTACCCAGTTACGTCGTGGTAAAGCACGTTGTTGTTTTTACAGCAATGTATAAAGATAAAAAGTACACAAATTTGACCCCTTTGCACACTATTCCTGTAAAGGACAGGTAGAATAAAACTATCGAAAAATAAAACAGTGCAGCAGAGCTGACAATACCCAGCCTTGATTAATTTATAGTACCAGTGCTAATAACAGCGTTGGGACTTTGGGTGAGGCCATTAGTGTTTCCCTTTTCCAATTTAGGGGACTGTGACCTCCAGTTTGGTACCCTCCTTGCTGCTGGGCCACTTTCTCATTTCGAAATTTACCATTGCTCGAAATTGGGGAAGCAGTATTATCGAGTAATTTTTTTAAAACCAATTATCGCTGCCTAATTATTCAATGCAAATGTTACTTATTCTACCTTTCATGTATACCATTTGGGGTTTTCCATGTTTTATGAATGCCCTCACCGACCGTTATCTAGTGGACAAAGTACGGGTACAAACACTGTTAGTGGGTTGAAGTTGGGCGCCTTTTGTATCGAATTTCCGTAGAACAAACAGATTTCTTTTCCTCATTCCGCGGTAGGAATCGCTTATAGTCGTTTTAGTGGGTGCATTTCCTAAAGTGTTCCTACATTGATATGCCTATTCCCCTGATCAAAAATACAATCACGGCTGCTATGAGCAAGTACCAGTGTATATAAGAGCTACACCCAAATTCCCAACATTTCTAACCTCAAAATGCGACACCTTTCAAGGCCACCAGCAGCGAAATGGTGGCGCATTGGGTCCTTCCCTAAAATACGTCAATACGGGACAAGTCCCTCCACCACTGTGTTCAATCACGCCTTGGTGAGCGTAGCCCCTATGGTGGACGTCACGGACCGTTTCTTTTTACGGCTCTGCGGAATAATATCATCTAAATCTACCCTGTACAGTGAAATGATGCACGCCCGGGCGATTGTGGCTAACCGAGATCGCCTGGAACAGTTTATCGGTCCACCTTCCGCTCAGTTGGTGGTACAATTGGGTGGAAACGAACCGGATTATATGGCCCAGGCGGCTGAGGTGCTGCAAAATTATGGAGTCCAAGCACTCAACCTTAATTTGGGTTGCCCCAGTCCCAAAGTACAAAATTGTAATTTTGGAGCCAGATTGATGCTTGATCCTGACCAGGTCGTAGCGGTGTGTCGGGCCGTACATGCCGTGAGTGATTTACCGTTGAGTATCAAGTGTCGAACGGGGGTGGATGATCAAGCGGGTCCCGAATTTCTACGGTCGTTCATCGAGGTTGTAACGTCCCAGACCCAAGTACAGCACGTAGTGGTTCACGCACGCAAGGCCTTATTGCATCTAGACCAGGCAAAAAAGAATTTGATGATTCCCCCATTGCACTACGACTGGGTGTACCCACTCAGATCCCTGTTCCCCCATCTCACTTTTACTGTCAATGGCGGGATTTCTACCGTAGAGGCCATCCTATCTCATCTACGCCAAGTAGACGGGGTCATGCTGGGGCGTAAGATACGTAGCGACCCACTATTTTTGGTGGATATTGATAATGCGCTACACCAAACCCAAGAAACTCGGAATCAGGTTGTGACCCGTCTCTTACCACAATACCTCACCTATGCCGATGTTGAACAAGCGCGGTCCAAGGTATCCTTGAATTTACTAGTTCGACCAATACAACACATTTTCAGCGGAGTTTTTGGTCGGAATTTCCGACGATTTCTTGGCAAACGCCTCCAACTCGAAGCCAAGAACCCCAACGCCACATGTTCCCAAGTGGTACACGAATGTTGGGAAATGGCTCAAACCAAGACTGGCCGACATTCATGTGAATCTGGCTGGTGTTCCAATGCTTAGTCCTACCACTATACTGGTGTATATTTCATGTTTTTCATTGTGCAGAAACTGCCTCCAAGTGCTTGACGCTCCCAGTTTCCTTTAATAATAAAGCACCACCTACAGGCATCACATCATCACAAAAATCCTGGTCGTATATACCCAATTTATTGGCGGCAATATTCGCAATATCTACTATGAGCAAGAAGTATTTCCAAAAATCTACTATCTTACACCTATTACGTATCTCATTTTTTTCCGTTTTTTGCTTAAAAGTTTACCCACTCGGTTTGGGAAGACGAATATGTTATATAGTTACAATTAACGGCGATACTGGCGATCTGGGTAAACTCCCAGGGATGTAGTGATCATTCCGGAAATATTAGACACCGAGTCCTTGGGCGGTAGCCAACCCCACAGCGTAATTGTACAGACGGGAATCAATGACAAGTTTGGGATGGTACCGTTTGGTCAGAGCCTGCAAACTGGGCAGGAGTTGGTGAAATGGAAGAGTGATGGTTTGTAAACTCCACTCATCGGCTTCCAAACACGGTTGCGGATTTTTGTTACAGGGTAGAGTGCCATCAATCTCCACCTGGGCGACACAACAACGCGAACTGGACATACCTGGCTCACAAGTGAGTGCCGAACTCACGCTGAGGATCTTACCATCATAACCCGTCTCTTCCTTGAGTTCTCGCAGAGTAGCTGCTTGGATCGTTTCGTTGGGGTCCAGTAAGCCTAGTGTGGGGTAAGGTAGGTTTCGTTACCATAAAAATAGTGAATACACGTGAATTCAGTGCGTAACGGAATTGTATGCTTTAGTCCTCGTTAGTATCATTTAATGAAATCTAGCTGACCAGCGTATGTTCTTTTGACTAGGATAAATATCATACTATATAGTCGATTTTGTAAAACAAGTGTGGGGGGGGGGAGGTAAAAAATTGCCAGTGATAATAAGGCACCGATAATTACTTACCTGACGGCCATTCGATGGTGTAAAGGCCGGTGGCTGGGCGAAATTGGACTACCAAAACAATCTGCGGGGGTTGCTGGGGATGTTTTATAAGCGCGATGATGTCGGCGGCTTGATAAACAAAGTGTATAACATGACCAACAGTCCATCCGAAAAAGTTTTTAAGCGAGTCCACGTTAATCGTGTGGAATGATGGTGTTAATAATCCTAACCTAGAACGACAGCTAACATATTACGAATAGTATAATTCAAAGATTCACCCCTTGCGCTTGTTACTCCCGGATTGGGATACCGAATACCGGACCTACCTTCGACTTCTTCCTCGGCCAATTCTTGGGCGTCTACCACGTTCTTGTTATGGCAACGGTAGCATACTTCGTAGCTACGGGTAATAGTAGGGGCTTTTCCGTTTTCGACCAGAGTTTCGTTGGACAAGGACTTGTCGTTGACGAGAAACGGTCGTGGGTAGGTGTAGTCTATTTCGATTAGGTCTAACCAATTTCCTCCTCCGTAATGCCTTTTGTAGCGTAGGTCAACGTCGGGTAAATGCAACGTGGGTAAAGCCATTACCCAAATTACCTTCTTAGTCAGCGTCGTAGCTCGCCTGTGTAAAATTGCTCGCCAAATAGAAAAAAAAATCAGACAGCAAACGAAGGAACTTACTGGAGGTAACTAACAGTCACACGGTCGGAGTGGAGTGCAAACTTGAGAATATTATAGCGTATTGGACTGATAGCTGAGCAGTAGAAAATAAGGTAAGAACAAGAAAGAAACACAAAGAGGAAACGTCGGAGACTGCTGGTAAATAGTAGGCACTTTTATTGTCGTGGTAAACAGGATTCTCGGACCCGGGTTTATCCTTTGACCCACGTTACACAAAACAGTCCCATGCGCTTTTTTTTAACCTCCCAAAAACCAACAGTGGTGTGGAACACTGTGGAAAGCAGGATTAAAGGTGGTTGACAGTAGGCGTTCATTGCGCGGCTGATATTACTCGCGTAAACGAAACGTATAGTCAAAATTATTCCCATGGCGGGAAACCCATCTTCTATAGAGGAAGGAAACTAGCCAAGCCAAGCCAAGAAAAACAGAGGAAAGGGGTGGGGCCAATCTGTGGTTTGCCCAAGCATAGAGTGACGGAAAGGAATGATGAGTGGGTCAACCCTCTCAGTATTTAAGCCCAGCATCAGGTGGACAATGGTGCAACCAGCTGTTGTTTTTCTGCCCTCTCGTTTATCTTTATCTAGTCTGGCGTTTAGCTAGCTTTTGTTATATATTCTTAATTTTTTCCTTGGTGTGTATTTGGACTTGTTTCCTCTGCCAGTCGGTGTTTTTATCACGCAAAAAGTCAACTCTAGCCTAATCCACCTTTTCTTGTTTCCTACTTAACTAACTACCATGGAAGACGAAGTTGCCGCTGTAAGTACCCGCATAATTATACTTTTCTGTTTCTTAAGTTTTGATCCGTAAAGAGCTCCCTCCCCCTCAAGTGATGCATTCAGGATGATGAACCCGCGGAGTACTCCAGATGAACCGAGAACTTTGATGTTTTCTTCAACCATCTGTTTCATCTGGGTCACGAAAACATTGCGCGTTGATCATCTGGTCCCTCGGAGAGATGAACACAAGCAATAGCCACTAACTGGGTTACTTTTTCTCGGTCAGTGAGGTGGAGGGTGTGGCTCAAGTCCGACCGTGGAAGCGAGGGTGACCAAACGTGATGTTGGGGAAAATGTTTGCTACCTCTCCCTCACCATACTGTCATCTGGTTTTTAGTTCTCTAGCTGATGAGTAGACTGGAGGGAAGGGAGGGAGGGGGGGTGCAAGACCGCCACTGAAGGATATGCTTATTGTTTTTACATTTATGGTCAAAAAAGATAAGCCCTGATAACAGTATGATTGTCAATCATTTCTCAGTGTAATTGTTTTCCGAGTGTAGTGAACTAATGTGTTATTTGCCCACATTGTTTTGTTGTGATTTGTTCCATGTCGCTAGCTTGTCATTGATAACGGATCCGGGATGTGCAAAGCCGGTTTCGCCGGTGATGACGCCCCCCGTGCCGTGTTTCCTTCCATTGTGGGCCGTCCCCGTCACCACGGTGTGATGGTCGGTATGGGCCAGAAGGACTCGTACGTGGGTGACGAAGCCCAGTCCAAGCGTGGTATCCTTGCTCTTAAATACCCCATTGAACACGGTATTGTCACCAACTGGGATGACATGGAAAAGATCTGGCACCACACCTTTTACAATGAACTGCGTGTCGCCCCCGAGGAACACCCCATTCTGCTGACAGAAGCTCCCCTGAATCCCAAGAGCAACCGTGAAAAGATGACCCAGATCATGTTCGAAACCTTTAACGCCCCTGCTTTCTACGTCGGTATCCAGGCTGTGCTCTCCCTGTACGCCTCGGGTCGTACCACCGGTATTGTGTTGGATTCTGGTGACGGTGTTTCCCATACCGTGCCCATCTACGAAGGGTTCTCCCTTCCCCACGCCATTCTGCGTTTGGATTTGGCCGGTCGTGATTTGACCGACTACTTGATGAACATCCTGACCGAGCGTGGTCACTCCTTCACCACCTCCGCTGAACGTGAAATCGTGCGTGACATCAAGGAAAAACTCTGCTACGTCGCCTTAGACTTTGAACAGGAAATGCAGACCGCTGCCTCGTCCTCGCAGTTGGAAAAGTCCTACGAATTGCCTGACGGCCAGGTCATCACCATCGGCAACGAACGATTCCGTGCTCCCGAAGCTCTCTTCCAGCCTTCCTTCCTGGGTATGGAAGCCTCTGGCATCCACGAAACCACCTACAACTCTATCATGAAGTGTGATGTGGATATCCGTAAGGACCTGTACAGCAACATTGTGCTTTCTGGTGGTACCACCATGTACCCCGGTATCGCCGATCGTATGCAAAAGGAAATTTCGTCCTTTGCTCCTTCGTCCATGAAGATTAAGATCGTGGCGCCACCTGAACGCAAGTACTCTGTCTGGATCGGTGGTTCCATCTTGGCTTCATTGTCCACTTTCCAACAGATGTGGATCTCGAAGCAGGAATACGACGAAAGCGGTCCTTCCATTGTGCACCGCAAGTGCTTCTAAATGTCCAAGATACATTCGCTGTGAGCCAGTTATCCTTTATCAGTGCTGTCTGCAGATCTCTTGTCTATTGCTTCTATATATGTGGGTTTGTCAAGGACTCTAGCGGATTAAGATGGATGCGATTGTGAAGGGAAAGGGCGATTAAGCATTGCCAAGCGAAGCGAGCAGAGAGCAGTGCTTTTACCCGATACGTTTGCTTGTCATCATCCTTGTTTTTGGGCTTTGGTAAATTTACTATTAATGTGTAAGCGGTCTGGACAGTTCTCCAGGCTTACCCTGGCTAAATTGACGTCATTAAAATGGTAACAAAATTTTCCATGCAGAATATTGTTTAAAACAGTGCCTATACAATCTGTGGTGAATTACCTCAAATTTTTTAATTGCTACTCTTGTCTAACAGCTGCTTAGATTTCTCAAAAGCATGGGATGGGTCTGGCGCCTATTGTCAGCCATGTCCATTTATACCAGAGTGAGTAACATCACGGCTGTAGGTTATAGTTGAATACACCACTGAGGTGAATCCTGCTAGTAACTGGGGGACTGATAGTGCTTGTAGCAATGGCTAAAAGGGCCGACTTTGCAAAAAAGGAAAGTTCACCCTTTTGTATCCGAGTCGCCAGAGCCTGTGGAAATAGAGTAACGGTAGCTTTCCCTTTACAGCACCAGTTTTTGCCTAATTCCAAGCCACAAGAACGCAACAAGAGAGCAACTGTGCTTTGTTCTATATTGTTTCAATTATACTATTCTATCCGTTGCTTTTCGTTTCTACCTTTCCATTGTATACTATGTTGGAGTAGCACAGTCCATAGTTACCCAAGCATCGCTCATCCCGTCTATATCTAGTCAATATAACTCTCGGCAAGCAATCTGTATTCCGTGGTCATTTCCGTACGTTTAAATCTCATAACGCCAATTCCAAGCCATTTCGCTGCATAGTGTCCTTCCGCCTGACCACTGCTCAACACTCACTCCCCTTGTGATATGGGTCAGCCCCATTCCACCGTGCTGGCTTCCGTAGCCAACGGGTTTTCGGCCATTGGAACCGATGGACAACTTCACGAATTGGACAATGATGTATTTTATCAGAAAAGGTGAGTACGGTCGACATTGTGTGCTAAATATGACAAAGACTAGCTAGCTATAAAGGAAAAGTAAGCCTTGAAGCGTTGCTGTCTACCTGACAACGTACATATAGCGGAGTATATTTTTTGGCCACCCTTTGAGGTATCGTTAACGGGGTATAAAATTAATCTATTTTGGTTCTATTTCATTGTATTGTGCCCACCCTTCCCTCACGTCACGGCTTAATTTTCTAATAGCCTAGGAAATGGCCAATTTATGAAGACTATTCGGTGCCGGCACCCGCGAGAAGGGCCTATTGTAGTAAAGTTGTTTGTAAAACCCGGCACCAACGTCAGCTTGCATAGCGAGGTGGCTTTGGTTAAGAGTTACCACCGTGTGCTCAAGCAGCTTTCGAGCGTGTTATCGTACCCAATTACGGTGGAAACCCCCAGCGCCGTATACTTGGTGCGTCAGTACCTATATTCCAATCTCTACGATCGAATCAGTACCCGTCCGTTCCTTAGCCACCTGGAAAAAACGTGGATTACGTTTCAGTTGCTGTGTAGCGTGCGAGATATTCATCGTTTGAATGTGTGTCATGGCGATATAAAGTGCGAAAACGTGCTCATTTCCAGTTGGAATTGGTCTTATTTATGCGATTTTGCGCCTTATAAACCCACCTTTTTACCTGAGGACAACCCAGCCGATTTTTCCTACTTTTTTGACACATCGGCCCGTCGAACGTGCTATGTGGCCCCAGAGCGGTTTGTACCAAGTCCCACAGGAGAGGGTATGAGTGGAGATGCGTCCGTTATCGATCCTTCGTACTTGGATGGTTACCCTACCGCATTTACCACCTTGTCCCGCCAGGGTCCCCTAGTACCGACCATGGACATTTTTTCTCTGGGGTGTGTGATTGCGGAATTATTCCTCGAGGGTAAACCTATTTTTACACTGTCCCAGCTACTGCAATACAAATCCGGCGAGTATGATCCCACGCCGGAGTTGGCCAAGATTGGTGACGAACAAGTACAAAGTTTGATTCAGAGCATGATTCACCCCGAACCTACCCAGCGCCTAACTGCCGAGGAATGCCTTCAGCGGTGGCAAGGTGCGCTCTTCCCTCCGATTTTCGCCTCGTTTCTTTACCCTTATATGACCGGATTTGCCACTTTTCTGGCTTCGCTTAATCCTCCTCACAAACATGCGGGGAACTCCCAGGAAATCTCGGGTTTGCCTACAGGTATTGCTGAACATCCGTCCGTTTCGCTAACTTCCCAAGATGAATCCGACCCTGCTCACCAACTGGCAGCATTGTATTTTTCCTATTCGGGGGCCGCTCACCAAGAAACATCGGAACCCACCAACGCACCTCCTACCCTTCCCACGACCATTCTCTGTTGCTCGGATGCCCGTATCGATCGGGTGTACCACGACTGGAACGTCATTTGCCATAACATGGGCCTCCATGATGCCACGAATCCACCTAGTAGTTTCACTGAGAATCAACCCAAACGAAACGGTCGGCCGCAGGTAGAGGGTAGTGTTATCCTGGTCAACCTCATCACCTCCTGCCTCCGTAACGCGGCCTATCCCACTTCCAAACGCCATGGGTTAGAACTGCTGTACTGGCTGGCGTATAATATCTCCGATGAGCTGATTCTCAACCGTGTGGTCCCCCATGTTCTCAGTATTCTTACGGACTATTCTGCCCTGGTGCGACAAACCGCGGTGTATGTACTCACCCAAGTACTCTCCATGGTAACGACATTGACCCCGGTGAACGCCCATATTTTTGATGAGTATCTTTTACCCCATATCCGACTCTTGGTGCGGGATCCCCAGCCAATGGTCCGGATTGCGTTGGCATCCTCGGTGGCCTCTCTCGCTCAATCCGCACAACGATTTGTTACGTATAAAACCTATCATCAGCATATGTCGAGACAGGAACCCCCCTCATCTTCGACCCAAAAGAATGGGGTACCCGTGCTACTGAGCTTGGAAACCACGGCGTTGCCAAGCGACCAGGGCCCGCCCAGTCAGACCCTCGACGCCCGGTTGTGGGAACTACGCAAGCAGTTTCAACATATTATTACCCAGCTATTGACGGACTCTGATCCCAATGTAAAACGGGCGCTATTGGCCGACATGACCCCCTTGGCCGTATTCTTTGGGCGCACATTGGCAAACGATTTTCTACTGTCCCATGTAATCACTTTTCTCAATGATCGGGATTGGTTACTCCGGGGAGCCTTTTTCGAAGCCATTGTGGGGCTGGCCACCGTAGTCGGGCCCCAAAGCCTGGAATTGTATATTTTGCCCTTGATGATCCAGGCCCTGACCGACAGCCACGAGTGGGTCGTAGAAAAGGTGCTACGTGCCTTTACCAGTCTGACGCGGGTCGGTTTGTTTACTAAAACGACTTTATGGGACCTCCTCAATCTAGTTCTCCCTCTACTTTATCACCCCAGCCTTTGGATTCGGTATGGAGCGGTGGTTGCAGTGGTGGCTATCACAAATCAGTTACCTGACGTGGACAAGTGGTGCCTGGTATTACCGGCTTTGCAACCCTTTTTGAAAATGGACATCTTGGATATTACTCCCGATACTTTACAGCAGGCATTGAAGCCCCCCATCACACGACGGTTACTACAAGAAGTGCTGACCAAACCTGCAGACAAGGTAGACCAGTCACCCAAATTGGCTCCAAAGAGACTTTCGTTGGGCTCTGGTGGAGGATCGGAAGGCGAGTTTAACCGTCGATTGTCCTTATCGCCTCACTCCAGCCCTCGACTGTTGCCCTGGCCACTCCATCATGCCAACGATAGCCAGGATAGTGTAGATCTGACTGGTGCAACCCAGTTTCGCCGGGGAGATTCGTTTACTTCGGAGCCGGGCGACATCACGCTCACAGGCGACGAGGATATGCGGATCCCAGTCCAGTGGACGCATTTACGTCATGCTGAACCCCAAGATATTCCCAAGCTAGAAGCTTTGTCCTTTTACATCAACCGGGTGAGGGATACCTACCGACAGTCTACAGCACTGGAACAAGGTCGGCAGTTGGGTACTATGGCGAATGGGTCTTCCCAGGGACCGGTGGGTCGTTCCACTCAGCGTCTTGCTAGCTCAGAGGGGGTGACACTCCCTGCCGATTCTCAGGCCGAGCGTATGAATTCAGTGGAATTACGTGACCTGGGACTGACCCCGCATACCGAGTTCTTAACCCCGTGGGATGCGGTGCGTCCTTTGTATTCCGCTGCGTGGTTCGCGGCGGGACCTGGGCTAGACCAACCCAAGACCAAATTTTCCATGCTGCCAATATTGAGGTCGGAATCCAATCCGGAACACCGACGGGATTATACTGACCGCCAGTGGGAGGAACCCATTAATAACACCGGAGTCACAGATAACACTTCTACTGGTTCAGCAGCGGTGGCCAGTCCGGCGCTTACCCCTAGTCAGTGGCTGTCATCACCCTTGGTGTCGGCGCGGTCCCCAG
>JANBPY010000302.1:0-12194 GCA_027577015.1 Dispira parvispora
TTGAAAAAAGGTTCGTCATTATTTTATAATTCGAGAGATCGGTAACCCCTAAAATTATACACGAGGAGGGGGGAAATGAAAGGATGAAAGGGAGAAGAAAACAGGTGAAGATGAGTATAAACTGTGTCGGATAATAGCATCAGGCATCAGGGTTAGCGACTATTGAGTTGCAACCTACGCATTCTGTTGATTCTTTCTCGGTATTTATTGATAATAGTTTTTATTTATAAATCCGCATCCTTGTCATTTAGTGATCTCGGGTGGTTAAATTGGAACCTCACCCACTCCAGTGGCATTTAAAAATGTTTTGGCTACTCAAAAAAATTATAAAGCTGCCTGTTGGGTTATTTGGCAAACCTATTCGAGGGGATTATTTGTACCTTTTAATTGTGGACGCATAATTAGAGGGGGGCATACAAATTTCCTCGTCTTAGCAACATCCGTTGCAATATATTTTAATCACACTCACCCAGTGATATAAAAATATATAAATAAGGTATATATAATTATGGATATATATAATCTTTAAAACTGTCGTGAAGAGTTCAAACTTTTGTTATGAACATAGTCTTTCAGGGTGCGCGTTAATTGTGCTATTACCATGGTTTATTTTATAATTTAAAAAAATTTAATTTTTGCGAATTATAAAATTACGGCCGGCCATGCTAATGGATCACACAATTGACGCGTTATAAAAAAATAAAAAGAATTTAACAAGTTAAATTTTTAAGAGTGAGGTACCCCTACACCCACGCTTAGCAGGATTATATATCTCTATGCCCAGAGTATTTATGAATGTGAGCAAATGTGGAATTAGTAGAGGGTTGCCCACATAGAAGGACTTTAAACTAAATGCTAATTGTCTATTTTTTCTTACGAAAAAATTAATTTAAAATTTAAAAATTTAAATTTTAAATATATATAAATGACACTTACCTGGTTGATCCTGCCAGTAGTCATATGCTTGTTTCAAAGATTAAGCCATGCATGTCTAAGTATAAACCAAGTTTATACCGGTGAAACTGCGAATGGCTCATTAAAACAGTTATAGTTTATTTGATAGTCATTTTGAATTTATTCAAAATAGTGGATAACTGTGGTAATTCTAGAGCTAATACATATTACTAAAAACCTGACTAGTTCTTTTTGAACAGGAAAGGTTGCATTTATTAGATTTTATAAATCAACAAAAGGTTTAACCACCTTTTATGAGGAATCATAATAACTTTTAATTCGAAATTATTTTTGAATTAGCAAATCGCAGAGGCTTTTTAAAAGCGGCGATGTATCATTCAAATTTCTGACCTATCAACTTTTGATGGTAAGGTATTGGCTTACCATGGTCATAACGGGTAACGGGGAATAAGGGTTCGATTCCGGAGAGGGAGCCTGAGAAACGGCTACCACATCCAAGGAAGGCAGCAGGCGCGCAAATTATCCAATCCTAATACAGGGAGATAGTGACAAAAAATATTGATTTGAGTTTTTTATAAATTCAAAATTGAAATGAGTACAATTTAAAAACCTTAACAAGGAACAATTGGAGGGCAAGTTCTGGTGCCAGCAGCCGCGGTAATTCCAGCTCCAATAGCGTATATTAAAGTTGTTGCAGTTAAAAAGCCCGTAGTCTAAACTTCGATTTGGGTTATAAATGAATTGATTTTTCAATTGCATTTTTTAATTCAACGTAATTATATAATTACCTTGAACAAACTAGAGTGCTCCAAGCAGTCTCTAAATGATTGAATATATTAGCATGGAATAATAGAATATGACTTTCTAAAATTTTGGTTGATTAATTTTAAAAAGTAATGATGAATAGGGACAATTGGGGACATTTGTATCTAATGGCTAGAGGTGAAATTCTTGGATTCATTAGAGACAAACTGATGCGAAAGCGTTTGTCAAGAGCGTTTTCATTGATCAAGGACGAAAGTTAAGGGATCGAAGACGATTAGATACCGTCGTAGTCTTAACAGTAAACGATGCCGACTTGGGGGTAGAATCATGATATTTTATTATGAATTCATATCTTACAACCATCCGGGAAACCAAAGTTTTTGGGTTCTGGGGGGAGTATGGTCGCAAGGCTGAAACTTAAAGGAATTGACGGAAGAGCACACCAGAAATGGATTGTGCGGCTTAATTTGACTCAACACGGGAAAACTTACCAGGTCCAGACAAATAAAGGATTGACAGATTAATAGCTCTTTCATGATAATTTGGGTGGTGGTGCATGGCCGTTCTTAGTTGGTGGATTGATTTGTCTGGTTAATTCCGATAACGAACGAGATTTTAATTTTTAGTTGGGAAGTCTAAAATCATTTAGTACTCTCCTTTACAAACTAAAAAGACTAATTACAAAAAGTAATTTGAAGTTTAAAGCAATAACAGGTCTGTGATGCCCTTAGATGTTCTGGGCTGCACGCGCGCTACACTGATGAACTCAGAGAGTTCACAAAAATAAACCTTTATGGTTTAAAAACCTCGCCCGGTAGGGAAGGATTTAAATATCTAATAGGGGTAATCTTTGTAAATTTCATCGTGATAGGGATAGTCCATTGCAATTATTGGATTTAAACGAGGAATTTCTAGTAAGTACAAGTCATCAACTTGTGCTGATTACGTCCCTGCTCTTTGTACACACCGCCCGTCGCTACTACCGATTGAATGTTTTAGTGAGATTTTTGGATTTTGGATTTTGGATTTTAAATTTATAGTTCGGAAAAAGCTACTCTAACTTGAGCATTTAGAGGAAGTAAAAGTCGTAACAAGGTCTCCGTAGATGAATCTGCGGAGGGATCATTCATAAATATATAATTATATTATATTACAAATTTATATATATATATATATATATATATATACTCTTCCTATATATATTTTTAAAATTTAATAGACTTAAATTTTAGAATATAAATACAAAGTTATCAAAACTTTTAACAATGGATCACTAGGCACTTATATCGATGAAGAACGCAGTGAATTGCGATAATTCGTGACATTTACACAACACGAATCATGTATTTTTTGAACGCATATTGCATTCGACTTTGAGTCGAATATATTTGGATGAGTTATCCTTTATTAATTATAAATCTATATATATAAACTGGGGCAATATATAAAAATAGATTGAAAAACGGGTTAAAATAATAACTCAACTTCCTATTATTATTATTATTTATAATTTTATAAACCTCTCAAAGCATATTAACAATTAAAATAGAAATTTTAATATGTGGTTATTAAAAATTATTAAAAATTTAATATTATGGATCTCATCTCAAATAAGATTACTCACTGAATTTAAGCATATTAATAAGTGAAGGAAAAGAAATTAACAAAGATTCCCTCAGTAACTGCGAGTGAAGCGGGAAAAGTCCAATTTTTTAAATCGATAACCTAGTCAGTTATTCGAATTGTATATTGGAAATTAAAAAATGAACTTGTTTTACACAATTTTAAGCTTATACTGGAAAGTATTTTGGCAGCATAGAGGGTGAAACTCCCGTAAAAATTGATGGTAATTCAAGATTATAAATTTTTTAATTTGTGAGTCGAGTTGTTTGGGATTGCAACTTAAATTTGGTGGTAGATGACATCAAAGACTAAATATTGATAAGTGACCGATAGCAAACAAGTACCGTGAGGGAAAGTTGAAAAGCACTCTGAAGAGAGAGTTAAACAGTACGTAAAATTGTTAAAAGGGAAGCAATTAAGATTTTTGGAGAATTTTATTTTTAAATAAAGTTCTTGGTCAATATTAATTGATTTTAAAATACAAAAGTATTTATCTTTTGTTATTAACTCGCAAGGGTTAATAAATGATAAGTTACGGAATTATTTTAATCGATTAAGGAACGCAACGTTCGTAAAGATCAAATTATGAATTTTTAAGTTGACAGTCTTTAATACAATTTTTTAAATTGAATTTAAGCTGGTTGATTTTTAAATCTTATAATTTTGAATCATCAACGTTAAGGATATTGACTTTTATTAAAAAGAAAGATCTTAACTGACCCGTCTTGAAACACGGACCAAGGAGTCTATTATAAATGCGAGTATTAAATATTAAATAAAATTTAATGCGCAATGAAAGTGACATTTTGTGGACATGATTTTTATCGGCATCCATGATTGAATTGATTAAAGTTTTACTTGATCTTTTTAAATTAAAGCACTTATAATAGGACCCGAAAGATGGTGAACTAAGCTTGAATAGGATGAAGCCAGAGGAAACTCTGGTGGAGGTCCGTAGAGGTTTTGACGTGCAAATCAATCTTCAAATTTAAGTTTAGGGGCGAAAGACTAATCGAACCATACTAGTAGCTGGTTCCTGCTGAAGTTTCCCTCAGGATAGCAGAAATTCGAATAAATAGTTTTATGTGGTAAAGCGAATGATTAGAGGCCTTGGGGTTGAAACAACCTTAACCTATTCTCAAACTTTAAATATGTAAGTTTCATTTAGATGCTTAATTGATCTTTTTGAATAAATATAATGGATTTCTAGTGGGCCATTTTTGGTAAGCAGAACTGGCGATGCGGGATGAACCGAACGTAATGTTAAGGTGCCCAAATATACGCTCATTTAGATACCACAAAAGGTGTTGGTTCATATTGACAGCAGGACGGTGGCCATGGAAGTCGGAATCCGCTAAGGAGTGTGTAACAACTCACCTGCCGAATGAACTAGCCCTGAAAATGGATGGCGCTCAAGCGTATTACCTATACATTACCGTTAATATTTATATATAATATATTAACGAGTAAGCAGGCGTAAAGGTTTTTGTTTAAAAGTATTGTCGTGAGATAGTATGGAACAACCTTTAGTGCAGATCTTGGTGGAAGTAGCAATTACTCAAATGAGATTTTAATCTTTGAGGACTGAAGTGGAGAAAGGCTCCATTGGAACAGAAATTGGCAATGGGTTAGTCGATCCTAAGGAAAATTCTAATCGAATTAAAAAGCGTATGGTTCACGAGATCACTTTTTTGGTTGTAGTGGAATCAATACGAATTTCCAAAAGGGAAAACGGTTAATATTCCGTTACTAATAGCTTTGATGTTTTTAATTTATTCAATTAAAAACTGTTGTGGTAACACACACTGAATTTGGAGACTCCCAATTACTCCTCAGGAAGAGTTTTCTTTTCTTTTTAATGGGCAAAAAATAAGTTGATTATTTATAATTAATTTTAGAATTACCCGGGAAGCATATAATATGGCGAACGGTTTATTATAAAATTGTAATTCACCCAGTATAATGAGACTGCTTTTTAAAAGTTTTTAATTTTCAAAAAGTTATTCTCATCTGATGCGTTTAATTGGGACCTTGAAAATCCAAAGGAAGGCAAAATTACATTCAAAGCTTTTAGTCGTACTAATAACCGCATCAGGTCTCCTAGGTTAGAAACCTCTAGTCTATTAGAATAATGTAAGTAAGGGAAGTCGGCAAAATAGATCCGTAACTTTGGGATAAGGATTGGCTCCAAAAGATTTTTTAATTAAATCTAATTTGGAACTGGAACGGACATAGGGAATCTAACTGTCTAATTAAAACATAGCTTTGCGATAGTGCTTAGTGCATTTTGACGCAAAGTGATTTCTGCCCAGTGCTCTGAATGTTAAGGTGATGAAATTCAATTAAGCGCGGGTAAACGGCGGGAGTAACTATGACTCTCTTAAGGTAGCCAAATGCCTCGTCATCGACACATGTTAGGTGATTAAAAGTCGCTCTGCCTCTAAATATATAATTATTATGGGGATAAACGGACGGCTAGTCGAATATTTTTATAAATATTACGGCAACATCCTCAAATTGCGGGAACATCCTAAAGCTCTTGATACCAAGCCATTTTGGAAACATAATGGTGGCCGAGTTAATAGCCCTGGGTAAGGTAAAAACTCAAGAGATGTAACAATGGACAATCCGCAGCCAAGTCCTAAGGTAAATATTTATAATATTTATTATGGATGCAGTTCAGAGACTAGACGGGGATGGGCTAGATTTATAATAAATCTGGCTTAAGGTATAGTCCAGCCCTTTGTGAAAGCTTTGGGAGCTCACTGCTAATTAGTGACGCGCATGAATGGATTAATGAGATTCCCACTGTCCCTACTTACCATCTAGCGAAACCACAGCCAAGGGAATGGGCTTGGAAAAATCAGCGGGGAAAGAAGACCCTGTTGAGTTTGACTTCAGCTTGATTTTGTGAAAGAACATAAGAGGTGTAGCATAAGTGGGAGCCTTCGGGCGCAAATGAAATACCACTACTTTTATTGTTTTTTTACTTAGATTATTAAATTGCCAATTGGGTAATTCCAAATTTTGGATTTAAAACTGTCGTTGAGCTACGTAATCGACATTATCAAGTGGGGAGTTTGGCTGGGGCGGCACATCTGCTAAATAATAACGCAGATGTCCTAAGAGGAACTCATCAAGAACGGAAATCTTGAGTAGAATAAAAAGGTAAAAGTTCCTTTGACCTGAATTTTCAGTATGAATGCAGGCGATGAAAGTCAGGCTTATCGATCCTTTAATTTCTTATCGTTTAAGTTTAGAGGTGTCAGAAAAATTACCACAGGGATTAACTGAATATAAAAATATATTTCTACAGGTCCCAGGCTTTATGACCTGATAAAGTCTAGTCCGGTCGTTATTATTATTGTGCTGATAACGATTAAAATTTATAAATATTTATAAATTTGTAGGGCAACACATCTGGATGCGGGAACAACTTGTTAGGCATTTGGTACCAAATGAAGTGAGTAACTCTCCTTTATAAAGCTTGTGAGGGCAAGCGGGTAAAAATCCAAATGATAGAGTCAATCCGCAGCTGACTAGGCTCCCTGATTTTTAATTTCGAATTAAAAATTTATAGTTTAGCGGTTCAACGCTCGGTAAGATGTGGGTTAAATTTATAATTATTTATAAATTTAGCTTAAGGTACGGGCTACGCCTACTCGAGAGAGTGCACTTATCTACCGGCTTGCACAAAGCTGAGAAGTAGGTGGTTAAAGAATTATAAATATTCTTTAATGGTAGTACGGAACTGGCTTGTGGCAGCCAAGCGTTTATAAAGCTATGAGCGCAAAAAAGTAATGAATTAAAATCATTGCTAGTCTTTGATGTCAAAAATTGGGGCGACACTGTCAAATTGCGGGAACATCCTAAAGCTCTTGATACCAAGCCATTTTGGAAACAATAATGGTGGCCGAGTTAATAGCCCTGGGTAAGGTAAAAACTCAAGAGATGAAACAATGGACAATCCGCAGCCAAGTCCTAAGGTAAATATTTATAATAATTACTATGGATGCTGTTCACAGACTAAATGGCAGTGGGCTAGATTTATAATAAATTTGGCTTAAGATATAGTCGATCCCCCTCGAAAGAGGTGCCTGTTGGAGGAAAAGGTAATAGAAGCATCAATCTTTACCTTGGAGAGCCAGCAGGGGTATATATATAATTATAAATATACTGGGCTAAATGTCATAGCGACGTTGCTTTTTGATCCTTCGATGTCGGCTCTTCCTATCATACTGAAGCAGAATTCAGTAAGCGTTGGATTGTTCACCCATTCAAGGGAACGTGAGCTGGGTTAACCAAAATATATAAATATTATACAGCCCAACAGTTTAAATACCTTATTTAAAGTGATTTCAGCACGTTACACTATAAAAAAAATAAATAAGGAAAGGATATTTAAGCTTAACTGAGGTGTATGGCAGAGTACGTCAAATTGTTCGGGGAAGCCCTTAGAGCTTTAAACTACCAACCAATTTTCGAAAGAAAGTTGAGGGCCTCGCCTTGAGGATATAGGTAAAAATGTTTAAAGATTGGGTAATCCGCAGCCAAGCTCCTAAAATTTATAAATAATATTTATAAATCACGGGGAAGGTTCAACGACTGTAAGGCGTGCCACGCAAGTGGAATATACAGTCTAGCCCCACGGGAAACTGTGTCAAAGTAAGTAGCATTTATGAACCATACACAAGAAGAATTCATAATTGTGAGGAGCTTTGAGGGAAATAATTTAAAGAGGAAATGCTTTAAATTTTTAATGCCCGGTACTAGCGTTAGACCGTCGTGAGACAGGTTAGTTTTACCCTACTGATGAGTTTATTTGTTGCAATAGTAATTCAACTTAGTACGAGAGGAACCGTTGAATCAGATAATTGGTATTTACCCTTGCCTGAGCGGGCAGTGGGGTGAAGCTATCATCTGTTTGATAACGGCTGAAAGCCTCTAAGCCGGAATCAATACTAGAAAGCAATAAATTAAAATACTGTCGTTTATTAGGCTATTTACCAAGCCTAAGATTTAAAATTATTTTTAAATCTGGAAGGTTATTAGCGGGGATTTAAGATTTATAATTTGAAAACAATTATAAATTTTAAATTTTCATAGAAATTATAAAGCCCTGAAGCGGCAGTAATTTTTTAAAAGTCACTTGCATACGACAAGTCTTTTTGAACTAGGGATTGTAAGTTTTAGAGCGTCGTTTATAGATGCGATTTATTGAGATTATCCTATGTTCAATGAACTTTTTTAATATTTAAAAATATTAGGGAGTGAGGGATGATATGGACGGCCTCCGGTTGTCCCTCCTCAAGTTTTTTTATTAGATGAAGAAAGCAACTGGATGTGGGTGTTTTTGGATAATAAAAAAGCGTTAGGGAGTATTTGAATTAGGAAAGAATTCATTTATAAACCCTACTTTTTTTGAGGTCTAAAATCCAAAAGTGGTTTTATGATTTTAATTAAAGTTTTTACCCATCTCGACAATTTAGAAAGGTAGCAGATCCTTCCCTAATTTGACGTAACTAAAAACACTGCTGCCAGCTGGATAGGTCGCACTCTACCAGCCCAAAGGGAAAGGTGCCCTTGCGGAGGATTGGATAGTTGGGTCATAGCCGAGACCCCAATCGTACGCCGCATTGTAGTCCTGATAAGATAGGACATCGGTAGGTCACTTTGGACGGGCCCATTCGGATTTTTATAATTCGTTTCCGCCCCAAGAAGAGACTGAAATTTTTTTAGGTGAGGCAGGCCACCAAGCCAGACCGTCTCTCATGTGCAGAATTACTAGAGATATCGCACTAATGGATAACAAAAATTAAAAAGACGTAAAATGTTGCCAATTTTTGAATGCAAATAAGACATTTTAAATCTTCCAAGAGATCACACACTAAATATATAAATATATATATAATTTAGAGACGATTAGATACCTAGCAAAAGTTTAAAACGAAAACTTTTCTTTTTTAAATAAAAAGACGTTGCGATATAATGGATTTAAGAATTTGATGAAAATTATTAAAATATCTTACTTGACTATCCGTAAATGTTTTGACCACCTTTTTTAATTTATTTTAAATAAGCGGGTCGGGGTGTTAATGGGGTTGGAGAAATTTTATAATTGGAGAATTTTAAAAGACATAATGTTAAAACTGAAATTTATTTAAGAATATATAAAAGATTTCGAATTAAATCATGGTGAAAGTAATATTCGTAATTCTAGGTCCATTCTCAAGGCCTGTGTGAATACTTTGGAAAATGATTTAAAAAGTCAGCAAGATTTTTTAATTATATGTTTTATATAATTACAGTTTTTTTAATTCCGTTAGTGTTAATCATTCGCTTACAGATTTATAAATCTTTTTTTATAAATGGTACTTTTTAGTGGTACATGTGAAGTGATGATTCTGAATATATTTAAAAGACTAGTGGGCCCTCTCGTACTTGTACGGGGGGTTGTTCGTGGCGTAAAGTGGTGGTGAACACTTTCAAGAAACTTTTAAATATATTTGGGAATTTAATGGTAATTCTGAGTGAGGCGCGAGGCGAAGCAATGTCTGTCCGGGCCCCCCATGCCTGACCAGCGTCACATTTTGAAACCGAAAGGAATCAACGTGTTATAAAAACCCTCGGGTATTGGGATTTATTAATCGAGATTTCACCCTTGAGTCGGGTAGTTTTCATTATAAATATATATTTGACCTCATAGGCTGAGAGGTTATTTATAAATTTATTTTGGAGTGCGACATTAAAGCAGTTGCATTTTAATTTTTAAAGGCTAACCGACCCCTCACAACCTTTTTAAAAGGAACTATTGGGTTAACAGTTATAAGCTGTAACACCACGCTGCTTCAACTTGAAGAAGTTTTTTTTTTATAAAAAAAAGTTTTTCTACGAGGTTAAAACATTTTAAAAATGGAATTTTTTTAATGGATTAAAGCAATCGAGAACAAATATATATATATATATATATAATATATAAAGATTTCAAACATGGGTTGGAAAAAGAAAAGAGAAAAACTTTATGTTTTTTTTTAATTTTGAAAACACATATCAGGAATTCGACAACCTGGGAATCCGTTTATTATTATATTTATTATTTGAACTTGAACGTTTTATAAAGTTAAAAAGAAGAAGTATTTAAATAAGTTTTAAAAGAATAGATAATTTTATTTTTAAAAAAAGGAAATTCTAATGGTTAAAGTTATATGTAAATATTTATTTGCAGTGTGTAGGCTTTCTGTAAACCTAATGTATACTTTAAAAGTGTATAGGGGGGTTGGTTTAATTTTAAAAATTAAAAATATGTAACTGCTGTCGACCTAGAACGGCTCTTGTTCTTGTCACGAAGGATTTCCTGTCCGGATGAGAGTAACTATTAAAGTTTTTCATAAAATCAGTGGTCGATTTTATAAACTTTAACGTTACGACCACCGCCAAGAAACCGTTTGTGCCAAAATAACGGACTTTCGGGTTCGTTATTTTCGGTATTACGGGCCTTTGTAATCAAGAAGTTGTCGCTATCAGAAATTAGAAACCTAATCTTCTCTGATAATTAAAAATTTAACGTCAACAGGTTCCTATAGTTTAAAAGGAGGGTATTTTTTAATAAACTCTGGCTGAATTTTTGGAATGGAAACAAGCGTCAAATTTATATTAAATATTGGAAATGAGGATATAGGGGGCGCGGGCTAAGTCCTATTATTTTGGATACTTTAATTTGATAATATAGTTATTTATTAAATTTTGAAAAAAATTTAAAGACAATTTTATCAAGTAATATATTAAAGTATTATTATGGGCTTAATAAGACCGCCGTTCTTCTTTTTTCGAGATACTAAAAGCGAGCAAAACTTTTTGTCGACAAGTTTCTAATACCCTAAATGGTGGTATATATATATATTTATATATATAAATATTGCCGGCTGGGTAGAGGGAATGGAAAGGCGTTAAAGTTTTTGCAAGTTTCTAGTTACGAAAAAAAGATTAGAATACATCTAATTTCTTTGATAACGGTTGTACATAACCTTGTACGGCCACGACAATTTTGCGATCACATATAAAGGTCCCAATGTAATACCGAAAGTGGGTGACTAACCGTCACCCACTTTGGCACACGGAAACTTCGCTGTCAAGAAGTTCTTAATACCGAGAGGTGTACAGCCCGTACATTAATCGGTATAAAGGGCTTAGTGACAGTAAGTTTCCAACGGTTGTTCGGGGGATCTTAACCGATCCCCCGACTTGGTTGACGGGGCTTCTGACAAGGAGTGCTCGCTACCGGGCGTTGGATGACAGTCCACGTCTGGTATCGGTGCGCTTCCTGTCAGAAACCTTGTAGGTGGGGAACGGGGGACTTATCAAGTCCCCCGTACATCCGGATAGCCTAGTGGTAAGAAGACTCGCGGTAACAAACGGCAAGTGTCAGAAAGTTACCGAATAGAAAGTGGGATACCTGTGTCAAAAATTTTAATCGATTTTTCATAAAAAAATGGGGTTTGAACCCCATTTTTTGGCCAAAATAGGCCGAATCGTACGAATATTTTGCACCCTATTTAGAAAAAAAGGCCCGATTAAAAAAACGTAGGGTCCCTAAAAGGTCAAATGAATAATTCGTAGGGTCCCTAAAAGGTCAAATGAGTAATTCGCAGGGTCCCCAAAAGGAACGAAACTCCCCAGAAATGGCCGGAGGAGTAATTCGCAAGCACCCCATTTATTTGGGGTGCTCGGGCTTTATAGCCTGAAAGTCGGCAAACCGTCGGCAAACGGCTTTAAAGTCCAAATTGCCGTTTAACGATGGCAAACGGGCTTTAAAGCCCAAATCGCCGTTTAATGATGGCAAATGGCTTAATAGCCAAAGTCGTCACTTGTAGTGGGCAAATGGCTTAATAGCC